>PVMI01061221.1:0-15396 GCA_008528875.1 Aulacorthum solani | reverse complement strand
TGTGCGTGTGACATATTATTTTTGTTGTTTGTACAAAAAGCTTATTAATTTGGTCTGCCTGTCCCTCGGTTTCCGAGTACCTACACATTTTTCGAAATGTGGTGCAAACGATTGACGGCCGTCGTGTTTTACATCATATATTGGTGTGTGTAATATAATATGATGCAATATATACTCTGTCGGTCATACACATCACTGTTGAGTGCGAACGATTGTAGTACTTGGAATCTTGAACGTTACGAGTTTAGAAAAAAAATTGACGCACCGTGTACAACATTGCACGTTATTCCGATTTCCAAGCACGTGCAGGTATGAAATCTGCATTTAAAAAAAAATGTCGCAGAATAAGTAATATGTGTTTGGAATACACACGCTGTACCTACCTAGTGTACCTACTGCATATTTTTAAAATGTATACATACATGTACACACACACACACACACACACACACACATTTATATATATATGTAGAGACGTGAAAATAGGCATAAATAATATATGTATATAGAGGTGGTCGTAAACGCGCGGATAAAGTACCAAACTCGAAGAATACTTAAACGAGCTGCTGATGCGGAGGAACAGGAGGGATGCTGCAAGCTATAGATTTAAATTTAACAGGATTTGAACTGTACACTGATCTAAAGGAAGGCCGAATTCGAGGAAGGTACGAATACAGCAAGTTTCTTGTATTTGCATAGTGGCATCTGCATTTATACACGTTAAATGTGTTAAATATGAATATAATATTATTTAGTTGATTTGTTTTTCGCTCCGTTATGGCTGTGGTTTACTCAATTTGGTGTCAATATAATATTATTGGTTTGTTACAATTAAGTCTAGACTTGTTTTGCTATCAAATTATTTCTGTTTATAATTCGACAATTTCATATAGTTATGATGACAAAAACCTAAAATATTTATTTCTTCAAACGTCTTCACCATACTTGCCAGTCGCCAACGATGAGATCAGTGATAGTGTATTTATCTCGCTCTCGACCAGTCATATTGATGATATATGCATAAAAATCCACATCCCATTGAACACGACGTCGAGCCTCCAATTCTACCTATTTACAATAAAAACACTGCTGATTCCTTAGCATTTGATAATGTTTTAATGAAGATCATCTGCTCAAATGGGTCAATTTATCAGATGGATCATATATTGACATATTGTACATAATATAGTCCGATATGGAAGCGTCGCTACTGCACTTATGTCCCGTGCTTGCCTAGACGGTTATTTATGATGCCACTAAATCGTTTTCTAATTTCACCACAGGTTTGATGTGGGCTAGTGTCTCTGGTATCACTTATCAGTTATTTGATCACTGGAAATATTTCCAATAAGACATCTTAAACAGCAACGTCCAAACTACACATTATTTTGATCAACTGGAGATCTAAAATTCAACCATGTTTGAAGACTTTAGGATAGTTAGTAATCAGAAACCTTTACACTTCCTCGTTATATAAGGATACTTTCACTATTTTTTTGACTGATGGGTATTCAGTTAAGCACGTTTTAAATGTCAGAAACAAAAACAAATTTCTTCCATTATTATTTAAGAAGCTCGTGCATCAAATAATAACAATAATATTTATAATATCACGTCTTTACTTAACACTCAATTAGTTATTGAGGAACCTCATAAAAATGGTTGCAAGATTATAGTCGCACACGAAACCACTGATCTCAATACGTCAAATGTCGTCAAAAAATGGTAACAGTCAGGCCAAATGTGATCTGTGCGGAACGGACCACATAGCCAACTCTAAAAGATGTTTAGTTTTAAAGCCAGTCTCGAGTATCTAGATAATAATTATTTCAAGATACACAAAATACTCTTAATCTCAAATAAATCTTTCGTGACATATCCCAAATCTAAGACTCCTCATCAGGCTATTACTTCTTTTACTTCTATCCCTTCTGGAATTCTGGTCCAAAAACCTATAATATCTTATCCCAAAATGTTTATCTGACCTCACATCCATCATCAAAAATATTCAACAAAATATTGTTTTTATACAAGTAATAACATAGCCAATAATAATCTAATCTTTATCCGATAAAGTCATGCATTTTGTTTGTATATACCTACAATCTACATATACATATATTCGTAGCTATATAAGAGCTGTATCTTTGTCTATATGCATTCGAGTAGCAAATAAAATTAATAATAGTAATAATTTAGTTTGCCTCGCACCCCTTACCATAATTAATCGATGAGAAACGTATAATAATAATAATAAAGCTGGCCGTGCCCGCTGCACAAGCGTCATAAAGGTTTATCGTGTAATCCATATTATTACAATATTACATATTATATTATATAGTATAGATATTGTATATCGCGCCATCGCGGACCTTTAATTCCGTTCGCATAGCTTATCTCAGCCATAGTATTATAGGTTCAGTTATTCAATTCTCTCAAATTCCCGTTCACCGACTACCCCACTACACCGTCGATCTGCAGCACTACGACGTCGCATTCCTGCACCACAACGGCCGTGTTCATGGTAATTTATTCATGTGAAAATATTCCTCCAACTCGTGTTAAATAATATTTCAAATATCACAAAATATTATAATATTCTACTTTATATTATTGTAAAACCATTATCGAACACTCCTTCAGGGAGCAGTTTTGAAGTATCCAACTAACTTATAAATTATAATATTTAATATATGGAGAAAAATCGAACGGCAGTAAATGAAGCCCACCTTCTCTTGTCTGATCGACATCAAAATACCACCAAATAATTGCAAATTAAGTTTGGTTAATCGGAAATCCTTTATTGTTTATTTTTTCAATTTTTTCTGAACATTAATTTTAGGATTAATAATAACCTACATTTAGATTTCGACATACATACCTAACAGTAATATTGCTATATATTTTTCCCACTATAGATTTATAAAACATACAATTATATTGTGGTAATTATATAATATTATATATTTCGACATGTTTCAAACTCGTTATTTCTAATAATCTAATTTAATAACTATCTAATAATTATGTAAACGACCTTTGTTTCGCTAGAGTCTTACATTTTCCCTTCAGCTTTAAAACAATCATTGGAGAAGGTACGATTCTAGTCCCAACTTTTATAGTTGATATAATACTATCAATTATGTCTATTATTAATCGTGTGTAACTGACAATCAAAAATAAATAAATAAATGAAAAGAATCGAATATCAAACTTAGGTAAAAAGAAAATTTAAAACTATCATATTATTGTGTTTCAAAAAATAAATATAAAATAAATATAAACATATTATTTAAAATATTTATAAATTTATATGTTTGTATTATATACAAGTCAATGTACTAGTCAGACAGTGTTGGCTAAAAATTTTTTAAAAAAATACAAAATTAATTTACAATTATTATTTTGTTAAAGATCGGACCAAGTAAGTGGTGGAGCTTCATGTACATCGGCAGTAATAGTATCTTGGATTTCTAATTGTATCATGGATACATGTATAACAGCTACATAGTAGGTTCATAAGTATTATTAATTATTATTCTTATGTTTATTGTTTATTCTGAATAATATTATATTACAGACGAAAATGTAGCTAGAAAACATCGTAAATTAATTATACAGATGACAATAAAATTGTTATTCACATAGAGAGATTATATTATTGATTAAGCAAATTGATCGTTGTATATAACTTCTGTTTTGATAAACATCAAAATTCCATGTTTTTCTTCTATGTTCATTCCATGTTTCACTTTACTAAATTATTATATTGTAATATAGTACTAAGTGCACATTATAGTACTACACACCAAAATTCAACTCTACACAAACGAATAGAATTGATTGTTATATATTATATACTATACATATAAATAATATATAATAATCATTACTCGCCAATATTAGTTACAATTCATTAATAAATACCATGATACATACCTATACAATTAAATAAGTAAATATATTTTATATGTATTTGAGTGTCAAGTCTATAATAGTCTATATTAGTGTTCACAATTAGATGTCTATAACTAATTAATGAAATAATTAAGTTATAAGAATTAAAACGGATGCAACCATTCTCTAATTTTATTTTAAGAACACATGCATCTAACTAAAACTTAATTAAATGGTTTGGATACAAATGTTTTTGGCTCAAATAAAAACTCCCCAACTACTGATTACAATATATAAAAGGTCCACAAAATATAGAACTAAATGTTTTTTTCAAAATAAAATTATAGCTGTAGTTAATTAAATTGTTTTTTGATCGAAAAATACTTATTTGGCTATAAGTATTATAATAGCCAGATTATTCATTTGAAATATGAATATTATTACTAAAAATAAAAAAGATGTTTTGACAAATATATTAATGTTGTGTAAATCTAAATGTAAAACTCAAGATTATTTTGATGTGCACATAGTTGTGAAGTGTTTAGCAATTAAATGAAATATACATATAATAAGGAAGTAAACACGATAAAATGCAAAAACATCGACTTCTTTGACGTCTAATAATTTGATTACAAACATATTTTTTTGAAGTGATCTATTACTAGTTATGTGGAGTAAATATGATTCCTAACAACTACTTTACATTTTTAAGGTGAATGCTTGTGTTGTATATTATGTGAAATGTAATAATATGTATTTTGTACGAAAGATAAGCATTTTATTGAGTCTTTACCCCTCAATTCAACTCTATGTGATGTACCTTTTTAATATTTACAATATTATAATATTTTATTGTTGGTTTTAAGTGTTAGAACGCTAGGAATTTGATTGAATGAATTTTAAGAATGTAACTGTAACCTTTTTTTTTAACCTAACGTTATGCGAATACAAAGAAATAGATTGGCGATTTCATCAATCAATCTCACTATATCGTCCATTAATAAACAAATAGTTATTCATTTCATTATATTTACTACACACAATCAATCACAGATTTGAATAAATTTATCCCTGACAATAATTCAAAACGAAAATTACACTACAACGGTTATCCGTTATTTGTATTTGAGATTTAAAATCAAATCAAATGGTTTTCATGCATTTATCATGACAGTTATAAGAGAAAAAAATACGATTACACATAAGAAATAATTATTCATCAAGGTGAAGGTAAGCATGAATTAATAATTATAATATAAACTGTTTAAGTCTATATATACTGGTTCCATATATGGCAATTGTTATTGATATTCGATAATTATATAGTTTATATACCCAGTGGCCAAGGGCGTCTGCAGATATTTGTCAAGGGAGAGGCAAAATATTTTCATTTTTCAATTTTTGTTTTACTATTTGATTAAAGTATTTTTTGTGATATGTTTTCTCTCATATGGGTAGAGGGCTTTAAAATTTACTTAATAATTATAATATGTAGATAGTTAAAACTTAATCTCACTTCATTCATCGTAATTATTTAAAATACAACTTAAATTGAAAATTTTAAGTAATTTATAAAATTAAATGTTCAAGCTTCTATAAAATAATTATAATACTTAGATATTAAAGCAAAAACCACCAAATAACTTTAATGTTTTGAGAACTTAAGTCTAAAAACATTAAATATAATTATCAATCTTTAGAGTGTTGCCAATAGTACAATTTTCAAAATAAATTACTAATCAACAGTTATAAAAAAACTAGAAAACAACCAAAAATAATATTAAAATAAAAAAAGTTAGTTTATTTTTATTAATTGGTTAGTACCGGTCGGTTCCAGCTGTTTTAATAACAGCTGCAACTACAAACTTGCAGCGGATTTTTCATAAAACGATAATTTTTTAAATAAAAAAATTTGAAGAAAACAAATTTTTGATATTTTCTATTACATAATGGTTATGATAATTTACCTTCAAAAAGCCCCCTACTACTGCCCCTACTTGCATCCCCTCCCTGAGAACGCCCTTGCTATAGTGGCTAGTAGATACCTATTAATAGTAACGTCTGGTCGCCCCAACATAGTCCACGAAGCTTCGAAAAGACGCCAACCTTCAATATATATCGACTTTGGTATTGAAAGGTAAATTATTATTTGATTCTATGCACCACCCCAGATAACGATTTAAACAAATATATTATTACCCGAACCTTAAATATAAAAGTATCTACCTATTTCCTATATGGCTATATTATAATGTGCTTTGGAAGGTTTAATTTTTTTTTTTAGAACTATGATAAAGAGGGATATAATAGGATATAAATTTGATTTAAATTAAGGAATAAATATAATATAATATATTATAATATAATTAAATAAGGAATTAAAAAAGTGAGATTTCAATATTGCTTATAGAAGTAGAATTTGTTTTAAATGATCTATGACCCTCTTCAGTTACATTTGCATATGATCTGTTATGACTTACACACCTATATCAAAACAGTAACAGCTTAAAAAAAAGTAACTAAGATAACAACCGTCTTCTATTTTGATCCCTGAGTGTAAAAGAGAGGTGATAGAAAAAATATACACTATCACATCTATTGGGATCGATATCAATCGATGCTATGAATTGACTCGATGAAACAATTTCATGTCATCAGCAAAAAAAAGTAAACGTGCATGCCGTAATACACTGTTTGTTATATTTGACCATCTTATGGAACATTGGACAAAAGTACAAAGATAAGAAGACATGAACCTTAATCCATTGTATTGTCTCACTAACAAATTAACTAAATTAAGACAGAAGTGGCTCACAAAAGCTAGAATCATGCAAAATTCACAAAATGATATAATCAACGTGGTCGAATATTTTGATAAAATATATGTAGATCATGTCTACTTAAGATCAACAACTAAAGGTGTTGTATAAATATGTGATAGGCGATAGAAAAATATTATGGTGTTGTGAGCGAGTGCAGGGTGACATGGTCAGAAATCATGTTCCTCAATAAGATCAACAATCTTCTGAATTGTGCAGTGAACTATAGATCAAAATAATTTAGAGATATGCGAAGGATAGAAATAGGTCTGTAGTTCAATACTTGGTAAATTTAAGTACTTATTTTCAAGATCCTCATAAGTATTACCATAATGTGTATGTGTCGGTGTGCTGTTTTTGCTATGTGGTTTTAAAAAACTGGTTAGTAATGTCTATAAATTGTCTAATATTGATGCAATAATGATCTATTATTACTTTGCATATTATTGCATATTATTGCATATTATAATAGCACTGCACAGTGTACATAATTTAAATGTAAACATTAAAAATACATGTGTAATGGTATATTTAAACAAAAGTAGTGTACCCTTTTAATTTCAATTTCAGAAAATTAGTAATGATTTGCCTTTGAGAAAACATTTTTTTAATGTATTGAAAATGTTATGGATTTATTTAAAAGTAAGACCAACAAAAATTATGTAGGTTACATAATATAAATTATAAAATAACTTTATTAAATATATTTTAAAATTTTAGGATACTTCTCTAGCATTTAAAATTTGAATAATAGCACCTAGATTAATTATTATCAAATTAATAGTATATTTTGTTATATTTTTATTGCACATCTTAACAAAATGAAATGCATATGTAAATATGTTAATATTTCATACCGCATATAAAATCCTAGCCCCTCTAATAATACATAAGCACCTATATAGCCTTTATATGTACATTATGATATTATGGAATGTTTGAAATTTTCATTGACTTATGACAAGAACCACAAGCACCCTATATGTAAAATACACGTGAATATAATACTAAAGATTCATTTGATACCATTGAATTGCAATTGTTATAGTATTGTACTATTTCAGGAGGTTAACATTATAATATTATTCCATTTAATAGTTTCACATATGACTCTGACAATTGAACCCTACAAATCGTAGGTGATCATGATTTAAAAATGTAAGTACTTAATAAATATTTGTCATTAATCTTTTAAACATTTAAAATTTGTAAAATTGTAAGTATAATAAGTACCTATTACAGTAAATATCATATCTAGTGTACATCATGATGTATTTTATGTTAATAAATTATTGAGGACTGAAATAATTAATCTTTGAACCGTATAAATACAGATTAATAAATCAGGTTTTTTTTTTTTTAGGTTTTGACCTAAAACAAAGAATTTAATCGGTTACAAGTTAAAACTAGTTTTAAAAAAATTATATCATGCGAATTCATGCCTTTCAGTGTATTTGATATTTCGATGTGATATTGTATCAAATACCATTGAATGTTATACACTGTTCAAAGGGCACATGATGTATTGTATAATAGTTACCTATTAGTTAGTATTAAAGTAACATTATATAATACACTGTATCATTAATTATTTATTGCTATTTGTATTCTTGTACCATCTATTATTTTATTTTTATATTATCTATTACATTTATTTTTTATCAAGTACTTACTACCTTTTCTTCTATATACATCGATGTAATATAATATTCAGAAAAAATATTATTTATTTGTATTAGTACTCGAGCTTCACCGAGAGGATATCCTCAGTGATGAGTTGGCCTGTATATTGTGTTCGTTAATGACCAATAATTGGACCATCATCCGGATGCCTAATCAATTATTATATTATGTGCCGTCGTCAAACCTAATCGCACACTCTATTTTTTAAATTTAAACTATGAAAGTTAATTTTTACATAATTAATAATTATATAAATAATGTTTTGATATCAATCCTTGAAATAATCAAATCGAAATCGTTCGAGCACTGTAGATAGATAAATACTAAATCCACGGTCATCAGAGAAGGGGGCTTGAGATACATTTATTTTTTGGCTATCACATTAGATTTTTTTTCCCCTAAAGTTTATAATGTTCGAGCCTTGAGCAAAGTCGCAACGGTTAAGCGATTTTTGGAAAAGAACACCACCTAAACGAAAATCAACGAACAACAACTGAACCGATTTTTTTTAATTTAACTATATATACTCGAATACATAGGTATATAGTTATGTATCGTTATTCACACTACACCACAATAATGAAAGCCCGGGAAAGTGGGTAATAAATCACGCAACAGATTTGACCTATTAAGACCTAAGACCAGAACACTTAACTAACGTAAAGAAGGAGAAAAAAATGATGACATAGACTGAACGTTTGAATTAAACGAGGGAGTGCTCGAGAGGAAATACAAGCGAGAAAAATAAGGTGAACGTTTTCAAACAATTAGGGAATGTAATATATTATGGTTAATAGAATTACCAAGCGGGGTAATATGATGGCTCATGAGTCACGGCTATAGTATATTATGGAAAAAAATTGGCGAGAAACTATAGAAAACAAGAGAAACAAGAATTTGACAGGGAACATGAATATACGATAAGACATATCATATAAAAAAAGATACGACGATATAAGTAAGCATAAATAATAACATTAAAGATGATGGGAAACGAAAAAACAAAAAACTAGGGTGAAAAGGACTCAGAGGAGTCGTTAAACCAACGCTGCACTAAAATAAGACAACCTGTCATGATATTTAATTTGTAATAACATTATAATTACGGAAGAGCACAACTTAGTGTACCATAATATAAAAATGGACGTTATTATATTCTTGCTAATGATAAGAAAATAAAGGTGATCGTATTACTTAATAGGTAATATTTTGATATTTATTCCATTAGGTTAATTAACTTAAAGAAGGAATTAAAGTTCCATGTATATATCTTACCACAGTATATATATATAAGATACAAAAGTAACTTACTACCTAACTATACTTTAGTAAGTTGACAATACCCTACACATTATTATGTCAACTAATTATACATTTTGTATGGTATGCGACGTTGCTGCATTATTAATTATAAATACTTAGACTACACACAACGGAAATAGTATTAATACATAACAAAAACATCATAATATGTTCAACTACTAATTTATAATACCAATGTTTTTGATTTACTATAATTATTTGCACTGACTTTTCACCCTTAATTATAATATTATGTCATTATAAGAATGTTTTCATTATTTATACGATTATAGATTGACTCTTCTATACTTTTAATAGGTGGTAGTCCACTTTACTCTAGTGTTAATATTTATAATATATATATTATACAATACTGATATGGTTATTCGTTTGATATGCCTGTATTGTATTGTTAAAATTATTTAATAAGTTGATTATAATTTATCAGCTATTAAATGGTCTTTAACCGAAAATTAAGCTGTTTGTAACTTTGGTAAGTCAAATCAGAAGCATTAGCTTTGTTCTCATATCTTATCTTAACTTAGTTGTGAAAATTATATATTAATCTTAATCTTATGTAATGCGGATCATAATGATGTTTCATATGCATTATTTATTATTTGTTTCATATTAATCTAAATTGGTTCCAATTGATTATTTTATAACATCCATATCAACCAATTAAATTTCCTGTCTTTTAAAATATTAAACCTTTGTACTTTTATAATACTGTATATTATGATAATGTAAATTGTGATTATAAACTATAATATTATATGGTCAATGGGTCATCATTAGCTAATATTAATTGGGATCTCATGTTGAATGCTTCTAAATTAATGTTTTACCAATAACGTTTTTTAAAATTATTGATACTTAGTCTGGAGAAAAAATATTACTAATAAACATCTCATATAGTTTAGTTCGTTGTTGAGGGACTTAAGTCCTTAGACTTTAATCCCTCCCGAACCCAATGTCCTATGATAATTATTAATTACTAAGTAAAAGGTGAAAATTATATTGTAAATTATTTTTCTCGGCTCTGGTTTGAAGTAAATCAGCCAAAGTTGGGGTGCTAACTCCATAGTAATTTTTCTATTGCCTATGATAACAATTTAATGACGGCAACTCCGTCAAACTATTGGTCGACATCTTCCTAAAATAATTTGCTTGTAGTTAACTTATCATGGTGCCTGCTTTAAATTACTCATACGGTTTTAATGAATTATAAACGATTTCTAATTCAACGGGCCTGGGTGATGGCATGATATCTAATCGTTTTTTTATTGAATAAAAAATAGTGTTAGCTATTCTTGTATTATAGCTTACATTTATTTAATGTATTTCTTTCGACTGTAGATAATAGGTTCTAATATCAGCTTAACTAAAAGCATACTACACGTCTATACCCCACTATAACTAAAATTAGAAATGTTTTTAATTCATTCCTAAAAAATAATGAGTTTTCCTTGATTAGAAAAAAGCACGTTTATTTTAACTTAATTTTTTTTAGTGGTTATTATCCTCTTTTCGTCATATCATAATATGCCTAATGCCTATACATGTGAACAAATTTCGACTTGCCCAAATTGTATTCCTAACAATCTTAAAATATGTATATATAAAAAAAGTTTTGACTATCAAGTATCAGCTCAGTGCACACATTCAACGTGGCTGTTCATTTTTTGTTTGGATTGGAAAATGTCAAAAATGTCAACCAAATTGGGTACAATTTTCCAGTTTCATAAATTATTACAATATTGTATTTTTATTGCATTTTAATCATACAATAGTAACACGGCGTTCTGGATAGGCAAGTTAGGTGCATCATTGTGTAGAGCGCTAATTTTTTTCGGTATCTCATAATATTATTTTAGTACAGTTTGTAAAATTGCAACCAATAAATAAACAACAAACAAGCTAAGTCTAAATAGTTGAAATAACAAATTCAAGTATACGAGGTACATAATATATACTCCATATTATGAATTCGTGTTTGAAATATTACTCACCGGTTTTGGATAGATTATACGTGGTTGGGCTGACGAAATATACGTAATGTGAGGTGTAAACAAGCTCGTTCGGAGACGAAGTTAGCAGTAATGTACAAAGTTATCGTCAAATAAATATATAAATCGCTCAAGCAACGACATTCAACTTATTGCAGCATACTGCAGCAGTCTTTGCGGGTCCTCGTTATTGATTCTGTTCTAGTGTAATTAATATTTACACATTACACAACATGCTTTGTATTCATAATACGTACATATTATAAACCGACTGAAGATTTAATACTTCTCCTTGGTTTTCTAATAATAATATTAGTAAAAATAATAAAACAATTCACAATAATCATAAATAACCATTAGTTTTATTGCATCATATTGCTTATTATCATCATAAGAGAGTCTAAGTCAATTAGTAGAAACAATTTCGATTTCATTGGGAAAACAAATTGAGCACACACTCATTTCCGAGAAATTACATGATGCGAGTATAATCTTTTATAGTATTATATATTGTCAGAAATATTAAAATATGAAACAATTTAGTCGTGGTAAAATGTCCATAAATCTGCTTGTAAAAAACTCCTCCCAAATCGAATCTATAGATTTTTTAGGTTTGAACAGTGTTCCATGCATTTGAAGACTATAAGTGATACCAAGCCAATGTGGGTATACTTCAATAACATTTTCTCGGCCGATGGGAACCGGAAGGGATTATTTTTTTTTTATTAAATTACAATTTTATAGTAAGCAATTTATGGAATATTTTAAAGACATTATAATATGTTGTTTGTGTTTTTGATTATAAATACATTTTTATCGACAAAATATACATATTTTTTAATTAACTAATGAGTATTTATGGCGAGAAAAATGTTATCATTTGATTTTTACATAAACTTAAAGAGTAAGCTATTTTTGAAATTGTCCAACACACGTCCAATATAAGAATATATTTGGATGTGTGAATATATTTAGATTTGAATTTGTTGTAGTCTATTTTCCCCCATTCTTAACTTATTTTTTTTTCAAAAATTAAAATATGATATTTTGTTTTTTCTACTTTTTTAAAATACCTATTGTCTGACAACCTTTTTGAATCCAATAGGCCAATCAAAGAAAACATCAACAGAATCATCAAATCTTTAATACTTATATTGATATGTAAAACTCAGTAAAAGAAAACTATTGTATTTATTTATAAGTAGCTAATATTTATTTTATTTTAAGCTAATAACCTAAGTTGTAATGCAGTATCAAAAATAAAAAATAAAAACTAATTTATAAAATCTAATAAATCTAAAATCTAAAATGTGAGAATGCGTAGATCTTTAGTAGCTTTTAATTAATTCAAATCCGTTTGTGCATTTGTAGTTAACTATTTGACAAAGATGAACAATCACCGTTTAATTAATTTTCTTGAATTAAATACTAGCCAAATACCAGTGAAAACCCTTTAAAAAAAATCAACCCTCTAAACAGAATATAACCTATGTTTAACATACCCTTTTTATTTTTGTCTTAGATCCAAATAAAAATGACTTACAGTAACTGTCTGTATGTAACAGTGTTACAATTCAAATGGTTCTAAAAATTGGATTTAAAAATTGAGCACTGCACTCGTGTAATTTGTTTCTTATGTAATAATAATTACAACCACGTGAGCTGAGAGTCCGATTAGTCATATTATATCGATAAACGCACTGTAGATATATACAATTAATGGGTCCTAATTCTTAAATATAAAATATTATTGTAAAGACAAAATTATTTTTGCAATAATTATTTATTGGGTCTATTGTATAATCACATGTAGAGGGCACTTCGTATATTATAGTGTGTCCGAAATTGAAGTGTTCGAATGAATGAAAAAAAAGAACGAATCAACTTTATAACTTTATCCACATATTATTGTTCTGCATTGAGTCAAACTAATGAAATGTATAATATTATGGCCGATCATTTTCATGAGAACAATAATTTATTCATTTTCAAACACGTAGCCTCTAGACGTGAACGTATATAATATTACTCCAGAATAACTCTATCAATATATTATAATTAATATTTTTGTAAAGTCTAAACATCGGTGGTCATTAAAGCAAAATAATTCTACTTAAAAACAAATACAAGTTAGACAATTCCAAATCATATGAAGATGCTTACAGTTTTTGGATTAAGTTTATTTTGTGAAAAAAATGTAATATCGTTTTGGTATTTCTTTTACATTATATTGGTGCTTGTTTTAGTGAAAGCGGATTGCTGATTTTCCGTGCTTCAGTGAATTCGGAACAGTGGATCACAGTGTGTTCAATTAAAAGATGTTCTTTGCATACATCAAAAGCTGCTGCTGGTTCTTTGTTAATAAAATAGGAGTGTAGGGCCAAGAAGACGGGTGTGTCCTATACTCACTCGAGTGGTAATTACTTTCGACTCTTATTTTCATGTCAGTAGAGGGATGTTTTAATTAAAAATTTTTATCATACAATCGAACGGTACCGAATGATTCTGACTCATTATTATGATATGATATACATCAATTATAGTATATACGATAAAATGTCTTCAAGACTTAACCTACCGTATGGGTACACAATATAATGTCATGTAAACAATACCGTTGAAAGCGAACACACTCATGCGGGAAACTGTATTATGCGTATACATAGAACGTATATGATGGTACCTAAAATGCACTTGTCACCGTGGTTTAGGCTAGACGAAAACGATACATACGCACATGATAACAATATGGATAGTTCGCACACACGTCGTTTTCGTCTCCTATAAATATATTATTTGTAAATATTTATATAGGTATCTACTCAAGTTGCGCAATAATCGCTAATGTAAACTGTGGCTTTTGAATCGCATAAATATTTTATAGGCATGTGAACGAGTGCAGGTAATTCATTGCATATCACATTATAATATTGTTATAATATTATATTGACGCTTGTCGAAATAGTAATATGGTATACAGATAAAACATAAACATAAATATATTCAAAAAATATTTCACAATATTTTTGAATAATAACTTGTCTGTGGAAGCTCTTTAGGACCACGGTTTGTCCAGGTGATTTTTTTTTTAAATTTAATTCATTGATTTTATAAAGTCAAATACTTCATATGGTTTTTTACACTAATAAAAGCTGAGCGTAAAACCATACATTTTATATTAGTGATTGAAATTAAAATTTTAACGATATTGGATATTCAAATGTATACAAACGATAACAAATTTTGTTATTTTATTACAATTCAGAAAATATAAATCTTCAAATATTCTACTATTGCTCAAATAATCATTTTTTATTAATATATATATTTTCAAAATATTTGCTTATTTTAAGCTATTGATGGGTGTGTTAAATTTTCAAATTGTTGTTTTTGACTAAAATTCTTAGTCTCAACAAGCGTTGAGAGTTTCTTATATCAATTAAAAATATTAAAATTACAAAAATACTATTTTGTATAAAGGAATGAAATTATTATTTTGTAATTAAAAATATATACAATTTTCATTTTTCTGCACAATATTTTTTTTTTTTTTTTGTAGACATTTGAAGTTAAAAATTTGAACGGATTGGTATATTTAAAATGTCAAACAACAAAATAATAATGTTAGTTATTTTGGTGTAGTTTCAAAAATATTATTTATGAAATGAAATTATTATTATTTTTAC
>PVMI01061204.1:0-23781 GCA_008528875.1 Aulacorthum solani | reverse complement strand
ATATAGCTCTACTGGTCATGCATGCGGCACACATTTTTTTTGAACATTGCATTTAAATACTTACGTCTTACTAAACCTTACAAAATATATACGACTGCAGGTACCTACATACCGTACTATACTATGTACATTGTATATAATATATTATACTCGCATAACTCTACACCCACCCGAATTGGTATGGGCCAACCGATCGTCAAAATCAACTCGCCGCGACCAGCGAACAGGTTTTCAGGTGTTCTATAGACTTACATATTATTATATAGCATAACATTATATACTTATATATGTAAGTACTTTATTATATATTATTTCAAGACGGCGAGTATTACACCTATATAGTATTGTGGTGTAGTGTAGACACATAATACTATATATATATAAATATGTATATATATGTGAAATTCTTCTGCAGACAGAGCCCACGGGGACGAGTTTTAATTAACGATACACAATGATTATACGATATGTACTCATACCACAAATAGTCGGATAGGATATACGAAAATGAACAAACATGATATCATATACCTAACTACATTAATTTATACATAAACCTATTGATGTACCCGCATTCTGTTTATCTACTCGTATATTTACTCCTCCCGTCTGTTGTTCAATGGTAACTATTGCCTGCGATCATGGAAAATCGCTGAAAAATCATCGGTGTTTGCTTTTTCTGCATACTTTCGTTATATAATTTTTATTGTTCGGTGATGGTTGTGATATGATTTTTATTTTACTGGTCAACGGGTAAAAGAGACGCGCCAGACACGAAGAGAACTATATATTATGTAGGCACAATAGGGAGCAGTAGGCGTATTTAATAATAACAGTAGTAATAATAATGCATCGCGGATGGGCCATGATCGCGGGGTGTTCGTGATGCGGTGGGGATGCGATTGTCATCTGTTGTACTGGCGGCGGTATTTGATAATAACGTACGCTATGTTACGTATATATACGTGTGAACGTGACGTCACTACGTGTCGGACGATGCACGCGTAGGAGAGGAGTTTGGCTGTACGGCGGCGAGCGAGCGAGTGAGCGGGTGTGGAGTGTGTGCGAGTGAGAGGGCGTGAGTAGTCAAGGATACGGCGGTGCGTAAACAACGAATTTTTGTGTGTCCCCTTCGCCTATAATATAATATTGTATACCATGCACACCGCACACAGAGGATCAAGACCCCCCTCCGACAGTCGTTCAAATAATATATATATATATATATACATGTATATTAATATATTATTATAATACGGTTTTTAGACGGATTTTGCTGAAGGCCGGAAGGCGTTTACCCTGTACATGACGTGTAATATATATATATATATATATGTATGTGTGTATGTGTGTGTATGTGTGTGTGTGTGTGTGTGTGTATTCGGCGAGGGTCGTGTATCATAGTATGCAGTCGTCGTGCCCTTATAAACACGAAACACACGGACAAATGTATATTGATCGATATCCGCGTAATGTTTTGTGCTTGCTAGTGTGTGTGTGTGTAAGTGTGTCATCGATATACTGTTACACATGTATACACATACCATATATATATATATACGGTGTGCGCGAGTGTGTGCGTATTGCACACTCGTCGCCTCCGTGTAGAATATAATCGTATAATATGTATATATACCTAGCCGCGTAGCCCATTACAGGGAGTATGAATGCTCAACGAATAACTTTTTTCGTGAGCGGCAGAGATGTATTCGAGTGTTTATGAGTAATTATCAGTCCCCCGACACTCGTTGCACTTTCGATCACGCGCCCGGGCTTGATTATGATAGTCTATTATATTGACCCAACGCAATATTAATAATAGATATCGATTAATATATGTATATTACATGGGTATTCGTGTCAAGCAAATCGTCCAATGATCTATGTAGATTACATGCCGTGATTGGAGCGGGATATAGAGATCGCTACTTGTACGTACGTAGGGTACCTACCTATAATCTATACTCCATACTTCAGTAATATAAGTTAGTGACATTGCTTACGCTAACAAACCGTTTAATAATGTTGTTCTTTTATATTATCTAGCGTACATACTTTTTATGGAAGTATACACTTGTATCTTAGTTTAGTCAAAACATTCTGATTATCGCTTAATAAAAAATATAAATAATGTAATTCGAAATGTGTTTTTCTACAAGTATTTTCCAGGACGAGATAACCATATTGAGGTTTTGTTTATACGAGTTTTGATTACATAGGTACGAGTATTTTGGAATGTAATACAACTATTACGAAATGTACGTGCTTTTATAACGAATACAATTTACTGTTAGGTGTACCTATATGTTATGTTTTCAATCAACCAGCTCATAATATAATATATATTAATATTTAATAACTTAATGCCAGATATTTTATTTTTTGAACTGTACAATATTATCTTACAATGAAGTATACTATCGACATGATAAATATATAGGTGGGTACTTGAGTAATAAGCTTGCTATAGGTTCTAAGTTATAACTAATTATACATTATATTTTACAATATTGAATAGTTAGACTGGATTGATCAAAGTAAGAAATACTTAAGTGGCTATACGTCATACCTTATATATATTATGTTTTAAAATAAAGTTATATTTTTAGTTTGTGTACTACACGCAGGTCACAAGTACAAGAAATATTGAAAAATAGGTATACTCTATAATAGGCACTTGCTTTATTCTGGATTCAATGAAATTTATTCTACGTAAGTATTATATGATGTGCATTGTTCATAAATATAATGTGATTTTTAATTTAGAAACCAGAAATCAGAATATTTTATGCTCTATACATATTTTTGTGGTTGATAACGTGTCTGAAGAATTTTTTTGAAATGAGTATATAGGCATAAATGCATAATGATGGATTATAGTGCGAAGGGCAAATTGCGGTGTCGTTGATTAATTATTATTTATCTTTATTTATATAAAGCAGGTTAATGTGATATATGAGCCATAAATATACATTAATCTCTGATATAAAATACGAGGTATATTATTATCTTCGTCAATTATAGAGTAGTATTGTAGGTAGTAGGTACTACTATTACGTATATACATAGGTATTGTACAATTCAAAAACAATAGTGTCGCAATGTATAGAATGCTGTCTTTCCGAATCGGAAGACGCACGAAAACTGTTAGACGTAGACAAATGTGTAAAAAACATATATTTTGAAATTATTTCAGTACTGGTCAGTAACTGTCAATAAATAAAACGCGTATACGATAAAATTATATGCTCAATGCACTATAGTCGTTATTGAATTCGTTGACATTTTCTAGTCTCATCTTAAACTGAACAGATTATTTTATATATGTCACTGGATCGATTCAGAAGTATAGGCACTGCATATTAATTTTTTGACGTTGGTATGTATACGCAAATATTTATATTATGTACAATATTTAAAGCTTTGTAGGAATTTCATAACATTATAACAATATTATTTTTTACACTCTAAAAATTCGATAAATATACTCTTTCGACTGAACAGTGAACACATGCAATCACACGTGTAAACAATATTGTGCGAAAAAAAACATCTACGTCAGCATATGGATTTGTGGCGTAGTATTATAGAGTGTGAATATTGTGTTTTCTTCTATACACGTAAAACCAGACAAACGACCTACTTGCATGATGGTTATAGACTGACGTGTGACGGTGCTCGAAAAATAAAATTAATCAGCACACGAGCACAATTATTAATGTATTTACGCATATTATATTTATATACAACCATTATTAACACTATAAATACGACATTGTACATATATATATATATATATCATTCCTCCTAAGTCCTTGGCGAAATCAGCGGTCAGCGTCGTTTAGCACGGTCATCGTGGTATGATGTAATATGACAATGACATCCGGTAACACACAATCATATCACTGATAATAACTGATATAATATGATATAATATAGAAAATATCCGTGCCCAGATATCAAAACACTAGTGATACCGATGCATACTTAAATCGTTGCACTATACTGTTCACCGTCAAACTTCACAATGACTCCATTCAGTGTCATACTAGTAACTGCTCTGCTCTCTACCCAGGTACGTAAAAACGTAACTATACAATTATTACAATGTACCTATATTATATTATGGACATCTGCATAGTGCATATTGTATACACCTACCTATGTTTAAGTGATTTTTGTGTTTGATATACGTACAATAGGTTGTAACAAAATATGTGTTTTGGAAGACACTTTATAAGAATCAATTTTTATATATTTTTTAAATATTTCATTTGTTACTTGTAAGCCTTGTATTAATTTCAAAATGTTCAAAATAAACTATCCAATATCCATCATAACTTTCGTATTATATCATTATATGCATAATAATATAATACATATTTAGATAGTACTGTACTATAGGACTCTAGGTTAACCGAAGTACTTGGTCAATAATCTGAACTTCTATAATTCTTTACATTTATACAATCATGTCAATTTTCTAAACGGCTTATTGAACAATTCAGTAATATATGATACAAAGTAAAATTTAACTAACATTATATACTTATATATTACTTATACCTACAAATTATTCAAAAAAGTCATATTATATAATTAATTATTATAAATTTTAGTTTAATGTCCTTATAGTAGGTATACTACTTACCAAAGTAATTAATTTACTTATCACACAGTTGTCTGTTTATATAGTTACACAATTTTTGAACATTTTAGTGATTATTTTATAGTAATATTTCTGCTTGAATTCACTTGAAATAAAATTAACTTGTTAAAAAATTAGTTTTTGTTTTTAAAGTTTTATAATTAATATATTCATGTAGGGAAGTATATGCACATTCAAATTTTCAATGAGAATAATATAACAACTGTCAGGTGAACATTATAATGGACTTTGCCGATAGTATTGACTTATTAATTGTTTATTATGGAGGCTTATTTTTAAATTTAAATTGACGATTTATATTATTAAACACAATATACCTGTATGACTATATATGATTTATAATATTAGTTGTACATACATTAAGGCATAAAATACTCTGATAAAAATAAATTGGTGAGTGATGTGTACCATCGATATAATAAATAATTAAGAATTTGTAATAATTTGTTTTATATTATATAGGATTATTGTCTTAATTTCTTTTGAATGATAAAATACTTAAAGATGGTTTGTGCTCAGGTCCTTATTATAGAATTATAAGGTTGTATATGATAAAATATGTAAGGTACAATCCATTATGCAACCTATATATATGTATATATACATATATATATATTGTATACAATATACATACATACTTTATCCACAAAGAAAATATTACAATATAACAAATTAGGTATCTAAATTTTGTAATTATATTTAATGTATTTACCTATTATAGATTATACATTAACAGTATACCTATATATAATATGTATTAGCAGTTTCAATTTTTTTTATGAGTGTCTAAACTTAGAATTTTTACAAAAAGCGTCAAAATTACGATAATTTGCAAATTATTTTCTAGGTAGGAATTCATAAGAAATATTGTTTCTGTATCTTAGATTTGAAATTTTAATATCAGAATTATCATAAGATAATCTACCTTAAACCAAATAAAAACTAAAAAATTACATAAGCACAGTATTTTTAAATAGATATTATAAGTTCAAATTCGGACAACATTTGATATTTAAATTGAAAATAATGATTTGATTTTAGTTTTTTTTTTTGTAATTTAAAATTATGATTATAACATAAGGCTGACATATCGTCTTCGCTAAGAATCATTTTTCGTATACAACGGTTTTATATATTTGAATTCAAATTTAATACATCCATTACAGTGACCCACACTCAGGTATAGTACACTAGAGCCATTATTGTTCTGTGCCAGAGCGGTATACTCATTACTCCATAACTTTTTTTGAATTGTATTAACCTATATAATACTTAAATTTTTACCATGTAGAATATATTCAAATGAGGCGCATAAGAATACAAAACAGAACAACCTAAAAAACAAATTAAAATGTACGCAGCTGATTTATAGTTACTTTGTGTATACATGTACCTATATTATATATAGACTATAATTATTAATTATATATTTTGACATAAAATAAGACAAATTATATACAATTAGAAGTAAAAATTGGACAGGTTTTTCGTGCAATGTTCATATTAATGTGACATGTATGTTCAAAATTTTAAAAATCAGCTGTTTGGGAGTTGCAAGTAATTTGAAATGTAAAATGTCGTACTTTTTACTTTACTTGTATAACAATTTTTTTAACATACTCAAAAACTACTACACACTATTATTTTTATAATTATTATATGTATTATAATTGTTCGAATAAACTAACACAATAAATAATATTGTAATATCACAAATATTTTTTTATGTACAAGTGCAATAGCCAATCAGCATTTATTTAATTTGATTATTATTTGCAGGTTATGCAAGCCATAACACAATCTAAAAAATATCGATGTATTTCGTCAAGACCGTTACCTCAATCGGAATCGGAACCAACATCGTCTCTGATCGTAAGACTACCGCCATCGGTTACAAAATTATCGTCTACAGCCTCAAAATCTCCGGTTTCGGGTTCAAAATCACCATCCTCAGTCATAAACTCACCATCTACAGTTTCAAAATCATCATCTTCTGTTCCAAAAACATCGTCTTCGGCCACTAAGTCATCATCAACTGTTCAAAAAGTGACGTCTACAGTAACTAACTCATCACGCACAGCCAACAGATTGCCACCCGACTCATTTAGTTTATTTAGGTTACCATTAAAATTAATTTCTAGTTTACTGATACCACTGATACCACCAACTATTAGACAAAACACATCTTCGATTATTTCACCACAATTTAGTTTTCAGATGCCTTTAACATTCTCAACGATTCATCATCCTAATTATATACCCTGTAATACAAATAACTCGCCTGTTCCGTGTAACTCTCTACCGGGTAACACAAACATACCAATTTCTGTTAACCCTTTACCAGGTATCTCAAACAATATACCTATTTCTTTTAACTCTGTATCGTCTAACACAAATACCTTACCTAATCCTTGTAACTCCCTACCCGGTAATACAAACAATTCACCTTCTAATTGTAACTCTCCACCTTGTAACACAAATACCTTACCTACTCCTTGTAACTCTCTACCTTGTAACTCTCTTCCTGGTAATACAAACAATTCACCTACTCCCTGTAACTCTCTACCCGGTAACACTAATACCTCACCTACTCCTTGTAACTCTCAACCTGGTAACAAAAACACCTCAACTAATACTTGTAACTCTATAGCCGGAAATACAAATAACTCAAGCAATGTTCTTTGTGATTCTCTTATAGGGCATTCACACAAATCCATTATTTATAATTGGTTTTGCAACTTTTTGTTAAACAAAATTCAAAATGTAGGCTGCAACTTTCCACCAATTAAATTTATTCCAACGTCTACCGAAACTAATAATCCACCAGAGGTGGACAATCCTACAGTAACACCCAGTGTACCGAGTGACTTTACTGTTACGCCAACGGTTTATTCGCCAACTGAAAATACACCAAATGATAATAATACACCAAATGATAACGATCCACCAAATGATACTACACCAAATGATAATACACCAAATGATAACAATCCACCAAATGATAATAATACACCAAATGATAACACACCAAATGACAATATACCAACATCCACACCACACTATTCTATTCCGCCATGTATTTCTACACCAATCAATAAGATTCATACACCTTGTCTACCATTAATCCATAGTACAAAACCAAAACCTTGTAGTGTACCTGTGACCTACCCACACTCGCATATCCCATTAAAGTATTGTCCACCAAATCATGCACCTTGTTCACCATCTCACTCTCATTTTAATTCATTGTGTAATCCTACAACTTACAAATCTAACGGAGATCATATTTAAAATCCACAAGAGAAGATCCTTTTAAAATTATTAAAAAGTTTAATTTCCAATTCGAATTTACGATCACCTTCTATAAGTAAATAGAAATGAGCTTATAGATTGACACTATATTTCTATTTTACGTTGTATATCATAGGTAATAGGTATATTAAATAAATATAGGTTCTGATATAAAAACATTATAGCTTATAGGTATATTTTCAATTTTGAGAGTACCAACATTCTTATTTTAATAAATATCTATATTATATAGCTGTATAAAAATAATGTTTATGGTTTTATTATTATCTATGTTGACTTTAAAATTCCAAAAAGTAATTTTAAAATCATATAATAATTTACCTGCGTACTTAGTGTTTTTTTTTATATTTGTGATAAGCTTAACTTTTTTTAAAATTTTTATGTTATACCTACTTCTTTGTGTACAATTGTCATGGCATGTTTAAGGTATACATGGGTGATTCATATACCAATCTAAAATTATTTTTACTCTGAAAAATCGTATGCATTAAAGCTTAATAAAAGGTAAGTTTTCTGATAGCCTATTATTATTAGATAAAAATTATTCTATAACATTTATCTGCATCAAGTATAATTACATTTATGGATAGTTCTATATTCTATATAACATAAAAAATACTTTTGTTGCGTTTTCTGAAATACATTAATATATCAATAATCATAATTCATTATCCTATATGAAACTATGAAAGTAGGCAAATGTAGGTGTATGCAATCACAATTTAAGGCAGCATTGATAATTCCGGAAGAATGAAATATGATTCGGGTATTTTTAACTCTCATTTTTGAAAAATTAATATTTCTAAACATATTTGCCATGATTAACATGTTTAAAAATTCCTTTTTTTTATATAATTTTTGAGGCATACGAAGTTTAATATAATTTCGTATAATTTGTGCATGAAAATGGTTGAAACTTCAAATTTTTCAAAAATAACTATAGTAAGTAGTTAAGTAATATATAACATTACCTAAACCTCTCTATGTTAAGTTCTCATGCAGTAAAAAACTCAAATCAAATTATAAAGGTCATCTGGAAAAAATATTTAGTGTCATATTGCAATATGTAGTCACAATTGCTGTGCATAGGTAATAATATTATACATGATGTCATACTTAAATATTATAAATTTTTATATATTGATATTATTATATACCCATAATAATAAATATGAAGCAATGTATACATGGTACCTATATCTATACCAAGTATACCTATATACCTACCTATACTTGGTTCATACTATTCAATTACACGATGAATGACTGCTGTTTGACTATGTATTAACTGGAGCTATTGGTACATCAATTATAACTAATATTAGTAGGACTTCCTAAGTATAGGTTTGTCTAGGTAGATACTATATAGGTTAAGTAAATATGTAGCTTATAACATAAAAGTCATAATAGCGAATTAGGTACCTACAAATTATGATTAGTATTAAGTACTTATAGCTATTACCTAGATAACAATAAATATATGTATGCATGATATATTAGTAACATATGATATATATTATAACGAATTTTTGTAGTTAATATAGTTATTATATGGTTTGGTTCTATCTCAATTAAAAATTCATAGAAACAAAATAGGTATAACTAAATATATAGGTATAGACTAAACATCAAACAATGTATATAATGTGGAGTTAATGTACCCATAGTTTTTTTATATTACAAAATATTACAAAATATTATAATAATATAGAATGGGTATAAGATTTGGTTTTGGTAGGTATATGTACTATTTTAAGGTAGACGCACTTACATATAACATATAATATATTGAGTATATAATATGTGATTGGTATTATTATTTTACAATAGTTAATAGAAGTTAGGTATGTATTATACTTTGTATATTTTTGTTTACGTGTTTCATAAACATATTTAAAAATATGCGGCAAAAGTCGATATTTTGTAATATTTGATTATATGGCCGCCCGTCCAGTATCAATCATCAATAATGGAGCTGTGGTTCTTATACGATTGATGGTCATAAATATACCAGGGTCTCCGGCGCCATTGCCGTGAACCAGAATTCGTACCCTCAAAACCCTGTTTATCGGCATGCTGGTTCCGTTTACTGGCCCGTCGCCCGCAGCTTCTGGATTCATGTTATTCACACTTGTCAGATTTTCATTCATTTTATTTTATGAGTATAGCATTTTAGAATAATAAAAATCAATAGGTACTGTTTTTAAGTTTTAACAATCACACGCAAGTGATACTCGGCTGTTACCATAGATTATATTTTATTCGATAATTATGTATAGGTACGTCGTAGGTTACATATTTAAAAAATGTAAAATGTTATTTCACTGTGATTGTTCTGCAATTCTGCATATTGTATATTGTCAATCTAAATTATTTATATAATACTTGTCATATAGCATGAATTTACCAGGAAAAAAATATAAAATATGGAGTTATCCATAGCTAGATAATATGTATATAATATATATCATATTTAAGTGTATGTACCTCAGTTTTAGTGCTCTGAAGTTCACAGAAAAATCGGCAATACCTAGGTCACTTAGTGAAAAAATTCGACTATAAAATGGGCATCTGACTGTAAAGGATTGGAAATAGCACTTATAATTGGTACATATTTTTACATTTTTTAACGTAGTTCAAACACTCTATAAACTTGTGTGATACCTTTAAGAATAATTTCTGACATTTTTGTTGAAATCGATAGTAAATTAGTTTTTGAGTATAATATAAGCTGCAAACATATATTTATAGATTGTATACAAATTTTTTTTTTTTTTCTGTAACCTATGTATAAACAAAAAAACATTCGATTTTTGTGTTCCAAAATAATATTTCCTATTATGTTAGGCATAATATATTATATAGTAATAAAAATAAGTTGAAAATGAAGCTATACAAACGCTCCCCGCGAGTCTCAAGGACCCGGCTCATCTTAACTTTAAATACATATAGATACATGCTTATATATCATAAAATGCTTGTCTGAAATTTGACTTTCATAGATCAAAATACTTCGAATATAGTATTCTAGAATAGGCTTATTTGAAATATAGGTATAATGATATTGAAAATGTATGTTATTGTCATTAAATAAGTATAATTGATACCTATATGATATTTAAAAATTAAAAGACATTATAAGTGGGTTAAGCGGTAACCGATATATTAAGGTATCACTAAGTATATACTTAATTAATAATTGTCATTAATGTAATTTATTTTACCATTAATATTACGGTACAAGTTGATTTAGTTCATGCTGAGAACCAATGCATGTATAATATAAATAATATTTAATTATTATAATAGCTTTTGTTATGTATAGTATACTTATATCTGTATTCTAAAATTATATCAGTTTTGTAATGTAATACGTAGCTGTGTAATAATACATTTTTTTAAATTATTTGGTACTAGTATGGAATACCTATGATGAGGAACCTTGTATTTTGGAGGTTTTTGAAAGTGCCAAGGTTTTTATTGACATTTATAGAAACAATAACCTAAATAAAATCACAAAAGTTCAAATGTCTATACCTATAAATAGCTCACAAACAGAAAAAATTTTTTTGAAAATTATGACATGTACCTACAGATAATATTCCTACTAATATAAAATTTGGTAACATTTTCAGGTACAGTTATATGCATTTGAATTACATAACAAATATTAAGAAAACCGATTTTATAGAGGTTTTGGGTTATAATTCTCAATTTTTCCTATTTATTTTTATTTTTTCCCTATTATTAAGAAATGTATTTAGAATTTTTGACTCCCTTATTGGGCTAAGGTTTCAACTAAATTTATTTTCCTAGCAGAAAGTATATCGAAGTTGTTACACATGTACTGTCTGGATCGGATGAGTAAAATTAAGACATAATTAACACGGATTTCCGTTCAAACACGCAGTGTACAAGCCCTTTCAAAAAATAAAAAAATTGATATACATTTACGAATGCACCTCCCGAGCTTCGCCTACCGGTTAATATTATACCATACTCGCATAATCACACTCGAGTCTCACGGCAAGGCCAGGCGGGATTAATATTTCATTAAAATATAATATATATATAATCAAACGTTTATTGACTGATCAACCTACACCAAAAAAAGCCATTCGTAATATAAATGAACAGGAGTTCTTGACCATAATCTTTGACACTATATATACGTACTTTTTTTAATAATTGAATAAAATGTTGTTCTTCGACTTATATCTAATATTATAAACTATTGTATTTTAAGTATTGAGCCTTAACTATGATATTTAGAGTCTATATATAGAGAATCTAAATTTTCAAAGTACGTCGTTACATACCTATATAGAAAGGATTTCACAGCTGGTTTCGAATTTTAAAGTGATGTTTGCAAGAATATTTTGAAATTCACGACAGTCGATGGAAATTAAACATTTTACAAAATATTGGTTACATATAAAATTGGTAGTAGAAAATTGTTGAAGAGCATTATACACCGGTATTTCAGCCGTTTATTAAATAAAGTATTAAACAAAGTTTGAATCATATTTATATAGGACTATAAGAGCTTGCATTTTTAACGGGTATAGAGGTGAACGGAGTCAACTAGTATTGTATATTATATAGTTTTAACGAGCGTCATACAACTAACTAGTCTTATACATATAGCTAGGTAGTATTCTATTATTAGGCTATAAATCGCAGTGCGTATATTTTTGCAAATCAGCTGGATCTATATTATCTGCAATAAGCTTCGACTGAAATTATATATATATATTATTTATTATGTATGGACCGATTATATTATTTTTAAAATATTAAGCAAACCTGCAAATTGTATTTCATACTATATTTTAGACTTTGATGGACAGATATAATATTTGAAACAAACTTTGTATACAGTTGTATACCTGAATATTGCAAACTTATCTTGGGATCCAATGTAGGTAGGTACAATGTATTAGGTGTTCATATCGTATGCGGTTTAAGTGTTTTTCCGGGCGTCTGTCATCGTAATATATAATGCAGCAGCTAGTTAGGCCCGCGTGGCCACTTGTTCGGTATGCTATATATATGTACTAGGACACAATTAACTAGAAAATCATATCTCTCGACTTTCTATATGCAACACCGTATCAAGTAGGTAACAGAGTAACTAATAGATTGTTAAGACCGCAGACGAAATAATAATATGTGTTCTAGCTTGTTTCTTCTTTTACCGTGTTTTTTCGTCTGCCGTCGTAATATATCTCGCTGCATCCACCATCACCGTATTAAGACAGATAGAGTATAAGAAACATACGGTATACAGCACATACGACATGAATATACCGATTATTAAATCCATTGAATTTATCGTTTATACCTATATATAAACCAACCTGAAAGGAGTGGCCATTTGAAGTGTGGACATTATTCTATTGTGTATACCTATATATTAATAAATAAAAAATTTAATTTAATTTTTGCACATTACCTACCAAGTTGCACTTCCCTAAGTCATAAATTTCCGATTTGGATATATATTATAGGAAGAAGCTAAGTTCACTCATCTGCCCTCTTCTTCTATTCAGTGGTTGAACCTGAAAACATTTGTAGGTATTCATTATATATATCCGTATGAATACAAAAATAGAATTATATAAGGAAAAATGGCCAAATCATTCAATTTTTTTTTACAATTATAAAATATGTGTAAAATAATTTGATCTGGACTGAAATTATTTATATCATATTCATATATGTGTATATATATTATATATTATATACATATATATACCTACTGGATGGTGCCACAAACGCATGGTATAGTGATCATCGTTTATTGGGACAGATAAAATAAACGGCAATAAATTTATACTTCGCATAAAATTCTTATTTATTATAAAACATCACAATTGAAACTTGCACTAACCAACTGCATTATATTATTATACCTTTAAAGGTATATTGAAACCGGACCGAACTAAATTGGTTTTTAAAGTTACTGAACATGAACTGATTGACTGCCAATTTAGCCTCCATTTAATTTAATTTCAAGCGACCGCGAAACGTGCATATTATACTGTAGCAGTACAGCTGGGCCAAAATGAAAATGTCCGTTTGAATCGTCATCGGATTCGCAATGGCTTAGACAATGTACTTAAAAATACGCGTAAAACGTATTATACCTATAAATAATGTGTATACGATTATAGAATGGACGCGGAGGGGCAGCAATGGCAGTATTAAAATAGGACAGCGTCTCGGTGACTTTGACGCGTGGGGGCCGTCGCGCGGAGCAGTGAAAAAAAAATCGATATAGACACGGGCGACTGTGCGCGATAATTCATGACGAGCCGTGGCGGGTAATTCTACGCGGGGGCCGAAATCCCAACGGCTGTCACGGCTGCCGCCGCCGCCTTGCACCCCTCCGATTGTCAGCACGGCGTGACGTCACCGGGCCAATGCTGACCGTGCGGCGGGGCGGGGCGCCGGCCTGCTGGTCCAATCGGGGCCGGGCGACCCCATCTCCCCCACCCAGCCGGCGGCCCGGGACCCGTTTCCCGACCACCGCTGCCGCGTCGGTCTGGTTCCGCGTCAGTCTCTAGTCCGGTGTCGCGCGATCACGTCCGCACGACCTTTCTCCGTGCGTTTCACTCGTAGCCGCCGCCGCCGCCGCCGCCGTCAAATCGTAGTGTCAGTCGTCTGTGCGCTCTTAACTCGTTTCGCAGTGTTTTGTGTTCGTTTTTACTTGGTGCAGTGCGATAACCGTGTCCTTACTACCGTATCATTGTTGTTATCATTACAGTTTGCGCCGAGAGTATTATGCTCGTCGGCAGTCTTCAGGGGCGTCCATGGTGGTGAGTAAAAAAAATATACAATGATTTACCATAAGCGAATATTTGTATCGATGACGATGTGGCTTGAAATAAGTCGTCCAGCCGTAGTGTTGCATCGGAGCTGAGGGGAAAAAAACCGTCAACACGGCGTCGGCGGCAGTCGTTTGTGTTTGTCTATTTCGACAACGGTGAAAACTCGTGCACCGACACGAAACGGCAACGTCGCACACGCCGGCGGTTCCCCTCTATCTGATTGTGCGTGTGCGTTTACGTGTGCGCGTGTGCGTGTGTGCGTGTAGCGCATGTGAAACCCCGACATGGTCTCGTGTGTAATATAATGCTGCCTCCGCGCGCCACCCGCCCATCATACTTGCTCGCCGCGCCACTCACACGCCGACCGTTCCCGCCGCGCTCATTCACTCGCCGCCGTTACCCATAGGTTTCCTTCTTCCCTTCACCGCGTCCCGCGAACCGCCGCCGCCGTACCCATTCAATGAAGGCCAATTTATATCCCCCTATTATTTTTTTCTCTCTTTCACCCTATTCTCTTTTTCACTCTTTTCCGTCACCCCTCCCCCTCCCCCTTGTGGACGGTGTGAGGCACCGGTCGACTTTTTGTCAGTAATTCTATTGCCTACTTTTTTTTTTTTGGTATTTTTTTTTTCTGTTTCGCAATCAAACGGTTTTCCCTCCCCACCCCTGACGTGCCGTGGACCGGTTGTTGCCGTGGGAAACTCTTCACCGGCTCTAAACTTCATACAAATATTATAATATGATATTAGTGTATAGTGTAATATACCTAATATACACTCGCTGATTACTATGTATCTATAATATACTATAATAGTGCTCCTTATGTACATATGCATGTATTATATGCACTACCTAATATTTTCAATTTTTTTTTCGTGCCTACGAATATAGGTGGTATATGTCTATTTGTTATTGATGTTCAAGTCACCGGATCTATACTGCAGTTCGCAAAGCTCAAATTGATTATTTATATATATTCTCGTTTCTATTTTAGTTTTTAGCAATTCACCTACACATTTATATTATTATTATTATTATTATTATACATTAATTACAATAGGTGTACCTACTATTATCATCGATAAGACGGTAATAATATATTGTATGTATAGGTGTATACGGATCGAAGTCGGGAAGGGGGAGTTGTTTACACTCGGCAGTTTCGGGACCGTCTCTTTTTCTCTCTCACTCCACTCTCCCTGTCCCTCCATCACTGTTCATCTCACACAGTTGGTAACACTTTTACCCCATGGTGCGGCGTCTGTGTTGGTTGCCGGTCGCCGCTATAGTCGTACACGTGACGGGAAAAGACACGCGTTTTCCTGATAGTGATGTCTATATATTTTATGATTATTGGCGCTGTAGGAGGGATACTGATTGTATCTGGCGGTAGCGTTTGTGTGTATTCCGATGACATTAATACGAGTCGTCCTTTTATTTTTTTTTTAATAAACTTGTAGTTGGTAGAAGTGATCGTTTTTTTTAAAAATTACATTGGGTTGAAATGAAAAAAAAATTATTGGGTGAAAGATAGCTTCTATAGCTTGTCATTTTATGTTCTTTTCGGGAGTTGGTCTTTGACTTGTACTTGTGTACCTATACTTAATGACACATTGTCGACATTTTGTAAATATAAAACTACGGTGACCTAACTGAAGACTAAATTAATTAATATTGTTGTGTGAATATCAGGTTAGTGTCATAAATAGGTAGTACCTACTTAGTCTACAAGTGCGTCCATGACGACGACCACAAATATATAGATATATTTATAATAAATAACGTCGACAGATGACATTATATATATCATGCTATACATAAACGTTTTTGTTATCACGTCCGGTTTTACTTTTAGGTATATAATGCATGATATTGCTATACCTATACATTGAAACTACCTATCAACTATGCTAGAAGTTTCAAAAATAAAAAATTCAAAATTATTTTTTCAGACATGTTCCATATAACTATAAATTTATCACGCCTGGTTTTTTTCTCTTCTCCGACCGTCGTATCTTAATTTGGTTTTTTTTTTATGTTTACTCCCCTCCGGATCGCATTCTTCAGGGCTCTAAAAACAACCGGTTTCCCATATATATATATATATATATGCATTGCTGTATAGTGTATACACACATCGACGATAAACGAACCCCTCTTGTATACAGTGTGCCTGTTTCCCGTTCCGGAAATTATGGATAAACAAAAGGTGCAGCCCCTATTGATACTCTCACAGCGCTATGTTTAGTGCATGTATAGGTACACATATATGTATATTGAATACACACACACACATAGTACACACACTCATTGTGTTCTCACATGGACGACGTACTGTCGTTGACATGTGGAGCAAGAGGAAAAATGTATTTGAAAATCGTGTGTGTATGATTTAAATACCTATAGCTACGCAATATACTCTATGAAATATCCCCACTGAGCCTTCGCCGTTGTCGTATGTTGCGTTTGCAATTGCAGCTAAAATAAGTATTTTGCATGTCAATATAGGTATATATTATATTATCAGATTGTTCCCATATATATATATATTATGTACACTCCTATAATGTTCTTAACAATGGAGGGACATTTTGTCACACGATCATTTCTCCCTTGTATATTATTTGCATATTATATATATGATCACATTCTTTCACTATTGTTACACACCGTATTGACAATGATGGATACCTAGAGTAAGTAATTATCTTAATCACCACATGGACATCATATACATTTTCAAATAGTATATTATATATATGTATACTGTACCTATATATACCTACTATATTATATACTGTGCAGGTATGGGAATAGGTTACTTTATTATTTTGTTCATCATAGGTGTATTATTATTATGCTACATTATTATTTTTAGTTTCTACTTATATAGGTACCTACCTATATAAATATTATGCATTTTTTAAAAAAAATTTCATTCGGATTAAGGCTTCAACTACTAAGGCTATTAGATTGCTGATACTGTGTTTGGGTGGGGGAGGGTGGTTGGTTGGATCACATTTGTGTGGGTGGCAAGGAAGTGTTGCTAAAAACTCTGGTGGTCACCCATAAGAGTGCTACAGTCCTCACCCAAGCAACATTATGCATTGCTGTTAATCATGTAGGTATAGGTATGCATAAACATAAATAATCTGTGTATAGATGGTATATGCAATCGAAACTCAATAACATCGTGATTTTTGATTATTTAAATTATATATGTAATAATATAATGGATGTAAATGCCTTAATTTGCAAGTAAAATTTATTGAAATTTTTTAAATTATTTTTTAGGTAAATTTATTATTTATAGTCATATAGGTAGTTATTTACTATTTTGTTGTCTATCATCAAAATATATACCTATATATGTATACATCATATACAATAATAATTTCGTTTTCCTGCTATAAAACTTATTAAAACACTTTATTTAATCTTGTATTCAAATTTCTGTTTTTGTATAATATAATAGTCATATTTTTAACTATCGTATATCTAAATTTGTTTACTTCTTTCTTCTCTAATATTATTACAAAGGCCTTATTTAGTTAATATCAGGCTGCAGTTTTAGGCGTGTAATACTTATATAATATCAGGTATAATATGTATTAAACAAGAAAAAATAAATGAAAATAGTTTTGACTTATCTAAACACTTCTTTGAAATATTGTACATAAGGTTTCTTTGAATTACCCCTTTTCACTCAATTGACACCCACATTATTATCGAATTCACTTTACAAATAACAATGCGGTATCAAACTATGCATTTATTTTTATTTTATTGTTTTCTAAGAAAACCAGAGGTTTTTGCCTTTTTACGAATATCTCGATAAACGCATTATAAAACAATAATAACGGGTGAAACCGGTTTATCGGTTTTTTCTCGATGTATCACCTGGACTTTCCTATATTTACATGCACGAGGAAACCTTATGTGACCCGAAATTCTCTCCCCGCGCGTATGTTCAGTCACTGTGAAAATGCTTGTCAGGGCTGTTGTTGGCGGATGTTCTTATTCCTGCAGTCGAATGATTTTATCCCTCAGGAATAATAACAGACGTTATGCATTTTTTCCATTGAATAAATTGACAAAAAAACCATATTATTGCCTATTATTACTTATGCCAGGATTTCGGTAAAAAAATCCCAATATGCGATATTGATCTTGTACCTGTTTATACAATTGTACCTATTTGGTTTATCGTTATATGGGTATTGATGCCATTGACTTATCGCGCAGTCCAACAACGTATAAAGACTATAAAGGTCGATGATTTTTCTCCATTGTGCAGTGTGTGTACAAAGTACATACACTCGCGCGTTTGAATATAATATATTCTCAAGGTGTATATTAATGAACCGATTGCCATTGGCTATTTTTATTTTAAATTATCTGACTGTACAGACCGTTTGTCATTGACTGTGCGGCCACCATTAAATACAAAGAAGAAAAAGTATACATAGAACGGGCAAGGTTAACGTCTTATTGACGTGTACACTGTATAGTGTACATGCACACAAACGGAGTCGAATCCTATATTTCATTGAAAAATCGTCATCGTTTATGTTGTATGCGTGCACATCAAGTTCCGAGACTCCATGGCGAGCTCCATAGCCAAAACCGAGGCTAAAAGTTACCCGTCCACCTGTCGTAAGTTTGTGTGCGTATGTGGTATGCCTTCTAATAGATTAATTCGGCTGTACCTATTGGTATATATAGAGTTTTGTCTTTCCCGTATGGCTGTGCACCATGGGTATAATAAAAGTTTTCCTTTTTCCTCATCATCTGAACTCGTATGCTTAGGGTAGTTTCACCCCTAAGTCTACCTCCACCCCATGTGTTATACGTTTGTACACACACATATACGTTATCATTAGTCCGGAAATCACCCTTTCAGATATATGCTTTCCTCTCCCCACCACTGAAAAAGTGAAAACACACGATATGCATATGTGTCTTTATCCTCGTGTTATATAGGTATATATAAATTATAGAAGTATATATAAGTACCTATACATTGTACATAGGTTTCTAATACCTAAATGGCTACATTATGTGTAGGTGCAGAAATATTTGCGAGTTGTGTTGTATAGGTATACGAATAATCATAATAATGTTAACTTTTTTTTGTATTCATTTACAGAATTGAAACGATATTTCTGATATTTTGTTATCACCATCACCGGTCGTCACCATGTCATCATCGTCCTCGCCTCCGCCACCGTGGCTGCTGCAAAAATTATTGGGTGAGCCGGTTGTGCCCTGCAAAGGTGGAAGAGTAAAACTGACTGACGTTAACCGTCAACTAATTTGCGTCTTATGCCATGGATACTTGGTAGACGCTACATCCATCGTTGAATGTCTCCATTCTTGTAAGTATATAAACATAATTGTAACTTCAAGTTTATACATATTTACATTACTTGATAATCTCATGTACTTATTTATAATAAAGACTTGCTTTGTAGGTACCTACTGGTTACTTGTATATAAATCTATTTATACTCGTTGTCTTATAATATATAGATAGTATGATTAAAATATTATTATAATCATCTCATCGCATACTTGACGTAGGTATACTAAACACAATTCACATACTTGAAAAACTTACCTTAATTTCTCATCATTCTATAAATGGTTGGTCACATCGNNACATCGTTTAGATACTGTAATGACAATATGGTATGCTTTAATTTTTCATATTATATAGATATTTATGTAACTATTTGATTATACCTAGAACTAAACCTATCTATAAATGACTAAAATTAAAAAATAATGATTACAATGTAAAAACTAAGTAGGTAGTACATAATGGTAGTTGTATAAAACTGAAAAGTGAAAAAGGGGGTATCTTTTGTACTATATAAGTACCGGTAAGTACCTGCTACATACATCTATTTTAATTTGTAGTATTTACATAATCTAGTTAGCTATAGTTTTTGCTTATACAGTAGTATTTTATTATTAAATATACTATAGCTAATAACCTGGCTTCGCCCGTCTGTATCTCCATTTGATTGAATCTCAGTTGTAGTGTACCTCAGTTCATGACCCACCTTGAATCTCAAATCCTCGATTGAGGACCTCTTTAAAATACGAATTTTGAAATTATCTTTTAGTGGGTCTTTACTTCATATAAAAAATCTACTGAGTAGGTACTGACCAAATAGATCCTAGCGGATCCTTCTAGGCGATGATGAATCAATCAGCCAGTCTGAACAAGCTATTTTATACATAAATGATGTATTGTATAATACTTAAATATATTTATCGAAAAGCTAAATGGTAAACTATGAAAACAATTTATTAGGTATACAGATATTATTATTTATAATATTAACACAATGAAAAGTGTTATAATGTAAAAAAATAGAAAATCATAAAGATTACAACCTCTTTTAATAGTTCGTATTTTGTTAGCATTTTCTGTTTATTACTGCAACTTACATATAATACATATTAAGAGATGTATTATAATTTATAATCTATGCACAAGAATATAATGAAAGTAGGTAATTGTAAAATATAATACAATTTCAAATAAAAGAGACGACTATATACACATTTATTTAATATACCTACCTATTTACAGTAAAAAAATCACAATTTTAGTGGTGTGGTATCACAATTGCGTGTTTCAATTAAAAATAGCATACACACATGAATAAACGGTGTTAATGAGAGATTAATGGATCCGATATATACCCATGTATAGGTAGTTTTTCTCCAAAAATCTCTACACTCAAAAAAAATTATTCGATAGAAACCCCGTGCCTTAATTATCCATTGTCAAACTGACCGGTCGCATTAATTTTACAGCTTGCGCTGGCCATATATAAGTTCACGAAGTACGGTTGCGTATAGTGAAAAGAGTAATTAAAAAAAAATTAAAACATGAAGGAACAACCGCTGTGTATTATACTTTCCAAATCCGGGGCAACGTAATTGTGCGCGTAAAATTTACGGCTATACGGTTACCCCATATTGCATAAAATTATCATACTAAGTTAAATAATTTCAGTATTTTTTCCCTGCGGAATTTGCGTATGTTAATGGATATTACAGTTAAAAATCGCGAAGGCGCCGCGACTGTAAACCGGGCAAGCGGAGCGGCGGTGGCGGGTGCTATTTCGAAAGTAAATTCGTCGCACGCCGACGGAGAGGGTTTGATGACGCGACGCGACGTGGTGTGATTGATTGCCTACTGTGCGGTATGCTTATTGCAGCGACGGCTCTCGTGTTACGTACCCGTAGTCGGTCGTCGACGACGCGCCGCACGTAGTAAAAGCGTAGACGGTAGAGCTGCTGCTGTCGGCGTGTGTGTGCGCGCGACGTTGCCGTTGTGCCGGTATGTTTTGATCGGCAAAACGACAACGGCGCTCCGTAGTAGAAGTGTACCGCGCGCGCGCCCCCCACACACTTCTGCGAGGAAAACACAACAAAAACCATCTGTGCGGCGTTCCCTCCGACCCTCAGTTTACCCGCCACCATCGTTCACTCTAATAATAATAATAATAATATATTCTGCCGCCACACTACTAACCTACGGCTCGTAAATTCGGCGCAAGGACCTGTGTGCTTCGTCCTCCGCCGCTGCGTCCGGTACGGGCCCGCTCAACGCTCCGGCGTGTCCCCGCGGGGCGATGCGAGAGGGGGATCTTCCGTCCGACCGCTGTCCGCGTCCGCCGTGTTCTGCCAGCGAGTGCGCCTCTAATTGGACGACGGCGGTGGCGGCGGCGAGGGACCGTGAAAAACGTTTTCGGATTTCTCTCGCAATGGGCCGGCGGGTGGGTAGGGGATAAACTGACGGCGCGCACCGTCGGTGGGCGGACGGGGTATACAGAGCGGTGGGTGGAATGACGACCCCGCGAGTGCGCACCGACGCTATACCATAAAATTATTACTCCTCCGCTCGAGCATCACCTTCCGTCATGATTATTATTATTATAGGGTTTTTTTCGGTCAACGAGGATTTTTTTTCACACTTCATTAACGCCGCGTTGCGGGTTCAAAATCGTTCATTATACGCTCTGTACTTTCATAAATTACTTGTCTGGCTATACCTTTATAATTTATATATTATTGAATAAGTTTTGACGATTTTTGCTTTAGCATCGGACGTTTTTAACGAATGTAACATTTATAACCGTAGATACTACCTTTATATGGTCGGTGCATATACTGTGAATATTGCCATCTTACCTGTCAAATTTCTTTTTAATTACCTAATACCTATTAAAAATTACTATACCTAAGTTTATTTTTTACTTTAAATATTCCTCTCCAGTCTCCAATCAATTTTCGTTTTTCCAATAATTTTAGTTATATTTTATTTAATAGAAATTTTTGTAGAAGTTGTAAAACCAATATTACGATTTTAATTATTTGAGCAACAAAAAAGGCACGAAATGAAACTTACTTAAGAAATTCAAAAACTATTTTGAAGTTCTTTGAAAAAATGTTGAAATGCTTTAATTATTGTAATTTATACAACATTTTGCTAGTTATGGCATGATGTTTATAGTCTTATTAACGTACTACGGTTGAGTAAACTAATATTATCGCGTATCAGTTATATTGTATCTATACAACAAATTTAAAAAAACACGTTATTTATTTCGAAATCTGTTTTTTATAACAAGTCATTAAATCAATAAAAACCCATCTTCATTTCAATACTTGATTTAAAATCAAGAAAGTAACATCGATGGAACGTCATGGTGTTTCTTTTTACTGCCGTGTATTTCGTGAGTACCTAAGTGTATTCACTAAAAGTATAACTTGATGATCCTATACAATCAATTACAATATATTCATAAAAAGTACCTAATAATATAGTATACAATTATATAAACTAATATTTATAGTGATGCTATACAAACTGTTAAATTTTTTAACTGAGGTTTATTTTATGTTGGTTAAAAAAATCAAACTATATATAATGAGATCAAAAAA
>PVMI01061198.1:0-20524 GCA_008528875.1 Aulacorthum solani | reverse complement strand
TTCTAAAAGGTTTTATTTGGATTCAGCTCAGAAATGCAGCCTACTAACTACTAAAAAAAAACTAAATCTCATTGTAAAAGCAACAGTCGGTTATCTGTTTAAGACATTTTAAAACATTGATTGCCATTTTAACATAGATATATCGTATATGTATTATAATACACTATGGAGAAAAACATGTATAAATGACTAAGTATAATATTTTCTTTGTGCTCATGTGGTTCAAAAAAATGGCATAATAATCGATATGTTCGCTTTAATATGCAAACAAGAAGTGCAGTTCATCGCACCATCATTATCGCTCTGTACAGTTTGAAAAAATTTACCGAGAATGGTCAAATATACTGAGAAACGCGTTTATCGATCGATCAACAACATGTGCTTTTCGAATGTTACCGTATAGGTATTGATTAATTGTTGTGTAACAGCTGAAGCAGTATTTTAATATCATGGTAGCTCATGTTTAATATTATTACCTACACATATAATTATTATATTTTATAATATTGATGAATTTATCATTGCCCGAGTCTAACCAATCGTCCGACCGACGGTCGAGACTAGAAAACGATTTTCACGTGGTTTTCGATAAAACACCTGTAGAGGTATTGGTGTTAACGTGTTTTATAGCAACAGCGATACGGCGGCTATTGACACTGTCGAACTATGCAGCCGATATACCTAATGTATAGAAATGTAGTATTATTCATATTATAAAACCTAATTATGCTTTTCGACAAGGACGCGAATTGATATTAAAAAATTGTATTGAGTCACAGGTAGTGTATTGTTGCCACAAGTCACAACGACGAATTAATTTAAATTAGTACAAATACAAATAAGTAGGACAATAGTGTAATACGAAAACGTACATATTATGTGATCGGTGTTCATCGGGTCTTTTAATATTTCGTTACGATCAAAAGTTTTTCCGTTCAAAAAGCGCGGCGGGCGTATGCGCAGAGACAAACATTGAAACGTGCTATTATAATTTATAATACCGTGTTTATATTGCAATAATTATATTAATTCTGTGTTCAGTACTCTTAAGGCGTTGTACCTACATATTAACATTAATTTATTTGTAACAACTAATATTATGATAATTCCACCGTCAAAGGTAGCCCTTCGAAACCCTCGAGTTATGCGATTATTCTACGAAAGTGAAACGAAACACGTCGCTCGACACGATTTCTATACCACTATAATATCATTATGAGTACAACGTAATTTTGTACGTCTTTTGCAACGCGTGCGGCTGCACAATATTATTGTTGTCGAAAGACCACAAGACGTTTTTAGAAATCTTACAGTGAAGTCTCGATAACTCGAAAACTTCGAATTTTTCTCTTGCCTCTTGAAGTTTTTATTTAACTTTTGTTTGAGGTAAACAACTTTAAAATACAAATATCAAATTAATTTTTTTTATTCTCCTCCCTCCCCCCGAGATTTGAGTTTTCGAGACTCGGCTGTACAGTTGAGGTTAAATCAATTCAATTATTAAAAGAGACATCTATATATATATACGAATCGACGAATCAAATAACAAAACACGCCGTTTAATAAAAACCTAATTATTCGACTTCATAAATTATAATAGCATTACGCGGTACCGTGTTATATAGTAGCAAAGGTTCTACCTGTAAAATAACAAAAATAATTGTAAACAAATCGGACGGAATCGTGGAGCTCCAGTGATTATGTCACCAAATGCTCTCAGTTACTACGAGTTCCTATAGTATATACTTCCTACTACTACGGCAATTTTGTGCGATTTCTTTATTGTGAACGTTTGGTACGATGTTTTAGATACAATATAATATTATGACTATTATTATTATAAAAACATTTCAAAGGATTCTTGTAAATTGTAATTTAATGACTCAGTGACTGTAAACAAGCACCTAATGGTATTTTTCATTCACGTCAATTTTTAAGGAATCAATGATTTTCTGTCATTTTCGAAAGCGATTGCGTGTCTAAATATTTATTGCAACGTCTGTAGGACGTGAGTCGATATAGTGATACTCAATTATATGAAAATTGGCAAATCGTTATAAAATGATCAGCGTAATAATAGTTTTATTATTACGCTGACCATACTCGTACTTATAGTAAAGGTGGATATAGAATTAACAATTCGATAACCAATAAATTGGAAATTAAAATCAATTGTGTATGTAATCGTGCATAATGAAATACGATGTAGAGGATATATAGGGTGTATGATAAAATGAAATTAACCTGTCTGCATTTTAAAAATTAAGTCTTTAAAAAGTTTTTGTATAGGTAACAATGGATTAATACAAATATTAGGTATTATTATTATTATTTATAGTAATTAATTGATGAATTAAAAATATTATATAGTTAAGTAGTTATATTGCCAAGTAATATTAGTGTTTTACTTTGATTGATAGCCCTACAATAGGTATACTGTATAACAGTACTACTAGTATCACAATAAACATGATTTCATCGATATAATATAATTCATTAATATTTTTGAAACGATTATTTTGTAAGAGCATAAAATCACATTTTAAAGTCATAATATAATTGTTTTATTTGCCTGTTTTTAATTTAATTGGTTATTATTAAAAAAAAAAAACTACTAATACAAAAAAAAAACGTGACTGGCAGTAATAATAATTATAATTAATTATAAAAGTATAATAATTATGAGTAAATATAAAAAGTACATAATCATCAATGTGTCATCATTGAATACGAATGTCGACATTTAAACACAATTTAATTTTACAAATAAACTTCGATAGCTTGCTTAACTGTTTAAAACATAAATTATTCATACAAAAATTTTAAAACTAAAAATTAAAAATAGAAGAAGTAGGTAGTAGGTACATCAGTAGGGTCTTAAATATTTGCATTCTCAATAATCTCTAATAGGGTGGGGGTTAAATTAAAATGTAAGTGTATAATAATTGTATGTGTTTCTAATTTCATTATTTTTTATCTCATTTTATTAATAATTTATTTAATTAAGGGCACATCAAGGTAAATTGACCCTGGTGTAAATTAATATGTGTATAAAATATTTTTTAACTCCAAACTTTTATTTATTTACAAAAAGTAGAATAAATCAATAACAATGAAATAACAATTAAGAAGTCAAACCCACATGGCGTGTATTGTGTAGTCTCAATCTTAAAAAAGGATTAATAATCATTTTTTTAAATTTATATAATTATAATCTTATAGATAAAATATCAAAATTTTTTCTGAATAATCAATTTTATTGAGTTTTTAAGGATATTTTAAAAAAGGAATTTTAATTAATCAATTTATTAGTAAGAATATTATTTAAGCCGTATAGGCTTTTTACGATTGTTGACACCTTCTGTATTCAATCTTGTTAAAATACGACTTAAATGGATATCTATTTTTAACAAAAAACTATATATATGACTTATATAACCACAATTTTATAAAATATTATTAAATATAAACATAATTTTGACTAATCACCCTTGCTGCCGAGTTGCATTTGTAGATCAATAAAAAAAAACATAATTTTTATTCTTAATTCCCTTATTGAAGGAAAATAGAAAGTGGAGAAAAATTGTCAAGATTTATTTATTATTTTCTTTGAGGAAAATGGCTATGGTTGTTTAAAAAAACTATATTAGTTATATGGGATATAAGTATTATTAGGTATGGTAAATAACAGGCTACACGAATGGTCTTTTTTAAAAATTCTAACCACTTTATACCATCATCCCTTTTTCATGTGGAATTTAAACTTCATAAATAATACAATTTTATATTGGACTATAATGACTAAACACAACGTAATTTATGGCCTAGTTATGATTTTAAGCATTTTAATAGAATGACTAAATCCTATGAACTATAATATTTATCATTTATTTTCTATAAAATGTTAATTAATCTTGTAAGTACATTAAACATAGTATTAAGCCCTATAAGATACGACTGACATTATTAATAAATACATTCTATCAAATAATTTATTTATCATTCAATAATTTTTTTAAATGAAATATCAGTTTTTTTGGTATATTAGTGTGTAACTTAACTACCAAAAGATAGATTAAACCATGAAGTAATAACAAACATTGTACGACTTATATATTTAATAAAGTCAGTTAATCTTTTACGATTCTGAGTACCTATTTAACCTACATTTTACATATTATTACGTAAACGTATAATTTTCATAAATTAAAATATTATATAAGTACACAGTAACAATGTGCAAGTATATGTAAATATGTTTGTTATTTCACATATAAAGATAATCATTTTCTATGATATTTTAATATTTTAACTTCTCACGTAAAATCAATAGTAAAAAAAAAACATGACGTATTTTATTGGTTAACTATCATTTATCGCATTCTTATTTAAAGTTTAAACTTGTTCATATTATCTAACATGTCCAGTCTTATACTCTTATATTATTTAAGAACGATGTTAATATATATTTTGAATAACTAACTTTTGAAAAATTGTATTTATTATAAACTTAAATCATTTATCAATTGTTCATAGAATTTAATGAAATTTTTTTTTCATAATAAGCTCTATAAACAAAACAAGTTAATACAATCAAAATTCAAAATTGATAATAATTGTGTTCAGTTTTGAGTAAAAGATAAAAACTGTAAATAAATCCTAAATCATTATTTGCTAGTTTTATTTACGACTATTTATTTTATAGTTGTTGCATTATTGTTATATTATATACATATAATTAAATAAATATTGTATACGCACTTAATATATTTTAAATTTGTTTTTTAAGCAGACTTTATGGATGAAAGAAAAAGTCAAGTACACCGTGGGTCCTTGGCCTTTAAAATGTTTTATTTGTGATTTTTTATAAGGTTTCGTTAATGTTTTTTGTACTTTTATTTCTCACAAAGAACAATTAAAACTATTATTTTCGTGATTGTTGATACGAACGGTGAAACTGTATAAGGGATATTTTAGTGTAAATACTAAACACTAATTAAAAGCTCAATCGATTTTATACGCATTTTTTTACTATCCCTTACAACAGCTGGCGCTCGAATTACTCTTTTATCGATATATATGAGTATTAGGTTTTAATATATCTTATATTTCGTAACTTGATAGGGACTCGAAAAATTGATGTTTGCATTATATGCCACAATTTGACCGATAATATTAGTAAAAGTCTGATGCCATAAGTCATATTCCTCGTTTCAGATATTTTATTTTTGAAAAATCAATAACTCACAAAGTGGAAATATAATATGTAACTACGAAAGTAGATTGTAAGGGCATAATAATTTACCATGATAATAATAAATCTAGGAAACCCGTTGTATTGAAGAAAATATATAACATCATATTTCAATTTAATATTTGAATCTGTATAATCATGTTATCTACCTGTCTACAGATGATGTTTCAAATAATTCATTCAATTTTAAAGTAACATAATACTATTTATTACGACTGTATCTGTACATATTATATTGAATAATGCTATATTATGCTATAATTAAAGTAAATATACATACTGTGTTTGTTTGCGATAAAATACCTACCCATGAAATTTCTTTTCAAATTTATAAATTGATCCGTGTGTATGATTTATGGTTATTTGTTGAAAAACAAAAACGTTTCAATTTTTATTCAAAATAACGAAGTATTAATTATTGGCAAAAATTGTTGTTTCATCTGTTGTGAGCCGGCAGTAACGCGGTAATGCTTCCACACGTGCACAAGCGCGTGACTTGCATTGCATACCCATACTGACGGTAGGCGCACATATTTGAAACATATTATTCTAAATGTTTCTAAGCTATAATGATGTTAAATCGTCGTGTATCGAGAGTAGATTATTGCAATAATACTGCGTTGGTAATGAACAATACTGATGATGATGCTGATGATTATGATATTCCAACAATAGTTCTAACTAACAGTTGACACGTATTGTGTCAATGTAAATATCCAAATAAAACTGGACCAACAAGTATACCATTGACGGAATTCGGGCGAAATTACCCAGGCTAAGGCCCCTTCCCGCCAGTCATCACAATAATCCTCCAAACACCCCTCTAAGAATCCATAGTATAAGAACGATCTAAAAGTCTACCAGAAACAACCCCCAAAGTGATGATGAAATGAAATAATCACACTGTTAATCATTGTAAAAAAAATACCTACATTCCTCATCGGATTAATATCTTAAATGCAATTAAATTGTTATAATGTTTTACACAAGAAGCGATAAAACATTTTTTTTTCAAATTTATAGATATTTTCAAATTTTCAATGTTAGGAGGGCTAACATTTCCACAATTAATTTTACCCGATTTCCGTCTATGAATATTAAGTCAATGTTTATACTATTAAAGTGTTATGATTAACTCTGAATGTGTGCTCTCGTAAAAAGCTATTTTGAAGAGATGGAACAAAAGTATCGAAAGAAAATTTTTATTTTTTCACCAATCAATAAATTGTCTTTTGAGAAGAGTTTACATTAGAAATTCAATCAGAAATGCAAATACGAAACGTCTCGTTGAGGATTAGTAAATTTAATAAGAGGACAGTGTTCTTTTTCCACAATTCCACGAGTAAAAATTAATTGAGAAATACATATTTGGTTTGGTTGAATTTTTAATGCATTCTTTCCTCTAATAAGAAGTATTCATATTTTTGAATATATTTTTTTGTTCTTACTTTTTTGTTGCATTTTTGTTAGATGATGTTAACGCTAGCCTCAATGGTCTTAAGAGGTTTGTACTGAATAAGGAAACGAATCCGACGAACCATCCCATAAATTCTTCAGGTGATGATAGAAACGTTGCTACTGCTAGATATGAATCCCAGGAGGTCATCTTGGCTGAATCTGGCCCGATGGCACCTTAAAACAAATACATTAAATTAATAAATTAATTTTGGTTTGAAAAAAGTTTAATATTTGTACATTAGTTTAACACTTAAATAAAATATATAATATGATAACTTTAAGTTAAAACACTAAATAATAAAACAATATTTGTATGGCGGGGGGGGGGGTCTTGAAAACAAATTTGACGAATTCTTGGTAACCTATAATATTAATAGTTATAAGGGTAATTGTAGTTGAGGATAATCACATGAAACCATAAATAAAATATATTAATTGCAATTTGTGATGTATTCTATTATGTAATAAATAATACATTTAATACAATAGGTACATGACATCCACAATAGTCATAATATACAGAAACGCACGTTTTAAGGAGTTGAGTATAGGCAATTTAGTCTACGTTGAAGACAAATGTGTGTAGAAGAATTCAAATAAGCGTGAAATATACTTTAATTACATATTATTACTACGGTACTGTCGTCGAATTGCATTAGCAGTGAATTTTCTGTACCAAACACTAGATGGAAACATTTTTTTTTAAAGAAAATATAAAAATTAATTATTGTTCTACAAGAAATTTATTGAACAAGCATCATAATATTATAATTTTATAATATATTACATTTTAAAAATGTTTTCTCTCGTTAGGAAAAAATGATTGGTCAAATTTTCATCCGGTAATGGATTTCGGCATTTGCACGTTTGTAAAAACATATACAGTATACGGATTTGGTGGTGTTTAAAGCAGACATACCATGGATAGCATATAGTAATGAGTGGAATGTTGGTAGGCATTCTCATCAGTCGTGGAGGAAGAGCGGAAAGTGACAGTGGATTATCGATAATCGGGTGAGATGGAAAGAATTTATACTTGTTGTCTAAAACTTTCGGAATTGAGGCCGTTTCTGTTTCCGCTGTCAAACCAGGCCGTTGAGCGTGACAGAACAGAATAACATGATAAGATTTTTTAAAAACCTAAACGATAAAAACTAACGGGTACAGCTAGTTTATCTCGAACCAACTCCACTACCGTACTTTAGTGATTATAACACAAATTATTTAAATATTATCATCGTCTATGATAACATAACACTTATGAAAACTAAAAATATTAAATATAATAGAAAATAATTGCATAGAAAAGAAATACGTTGTTTAGAAAGTTTACCGGGTTCATACACTTAACCTAAGTTTATGGTTTTTTTTTTTTGTTACAATAATTTACCATATTTCTGTTTTATAATTATTGTGAATTTCAAATTTGTATTGCCAAGTTCCTCATGATTTTCGATTATTTCTAATTTTAAAAACAACGAATTTGTAATATTTTACCTATTTAACTTTATCGCAATAAAAACACGTTGTGTGCTTATTAATACCTACTGCACGGTAGATTAAACATGTCTAATCGTGTATGCACATAAAAAATTATAGTCATACTTAATAGACCCTATACTGTTTACTTTCATTATTTAATAACTTTTTATAGATCAACAATTATTAAGCTATTAATCTAATAATATTATGGTGGATACATTACAATATAATATACGTTTTTATTATCCGATCGGTATAAATATTATATTATTAATAGGTTTATAATTAAAACACGAGCTTAATGAAAAATATTTAGGTGTACCGTTAAATGACTATACCTCTCTCTGTTTTAATAAATTAAACTGCAGTGCAGTAGTAGTAGTGGTATGCATTGTGAAAATTCCCAAGTATGATTCATACACCAATGTGATTAAACCGTACTGTAGAATTTTATAGAAAAATTCAACTCTAATGAGTTCTTTGGTTTTTTAGTGAAACCGTATGTGATAATTGTGAGTGTTGCACAACACGTCAGCTCGTGATAAATAATTCTGTTATCATCATTCATCATGCTGTAGAAAAATATATGATACCAATGCTTTAGGATTTTTTTCACTTAGCACAGACATTGACATGACTTTATAGGTACAACTTATTGTTAGGTATAATAGCGACATTTGTCTTCCATAAATGATATAATACATTATTACAACTGAATCAACAATTGTGTATTTGTTAACTGTAATTTATTAAGATTATTAGTTAATAATTATAAGTGGTATACGTGATTGTTAAATACAATACTTTTATCAAGGCTTTCTTGCATTTAATTTTTAACAATTAAACAATAATTAATATTTTAGCACTACGCTAATGCTTCTGTACCCCGCTATTGCCTGTTTAAAATATTCAACACATTTCAAGCACAACAGATGCAGCTGAAATGTCATGGCTTTGTGACATCAGTGTGCACATCAATATTTTTTAAAGGGAATAAATTATTATACCCTGGTGTATGTAAAAATCACCACGCCTCCGCGGCTCCGCCATTATGTACGGTGAAATACGAATCGTTTACTTATAGTATTTATCACATTTTCCCACGATAAAACTAATCATACACCAAGAAATAAACGTTATAAGGTATAGTGAGTAAAAAATCGAAAATAAGCAAATCATTTTAAAATGAAATCAATAATTTTAATTTTCAATTACGAATTACTAATAATTACTTTTTTGGAATGGTATTCTTAGAGTTTAATACTTATTTAATGTATATAACTATTGTGATGTCTGTGTAGCATTTTTATATAAAATAAACAAACCATTATAAACAAATATAATTTAAAAAAAATTCAACTATCACTTGAAAATGTGATGAAAATCAAGAAAATATTTTAAATTAAATTCAATAATTATATTGTTAACCTTTATGTTACGCGAAGTGTTGGATACGAATGTGAAGTAACATAACTTCTGTAATAATCGACTAAAGATAATGACTTCTGAATGATGCGATAATGCGATTTTGTTACTTATCTACAGAGTATAACGCGTGTAGCATTTCAATAACATTGAAATATTATAACGAGGACTATTAAAACATAATTTTAGTCTGTCGTATGATAGACACTAATATTATAATATAGTTACATTACTTTGCCATCATTTCACCAATCACGTTATGTGGCTATCACTAATAATAATATTATAGCAACTGAGTAATGTACGTATAGAAGAGTATAATATTTATAATTGAAGTTTTTAGTTTTTAAAAAGTTGAGCTTTTTAGTACGATTAAAGTGGCGACAATAAGGGTACCTATCCTAAAATTATTTATCAATAATTTTTTTTTTCAAATTCAATTACAATTTTAAAAATATATTGCCAACAAACTTTTAATTATTGCAGTGTAAAACAACGTTCATAATATAATATTATTACACAATTTTTATTTGCGTACTTTTTTTGGATAAAACTATGTTTTAATTAATGTTGAGTGCAAATAATAGATATATTGTATAACTTAATTTTAAATAAAGCGAAAAAACACTTAAACGTCATAATATTATTTTCGAATACATTATACAAGCTCAAATTCTATATTACAACTGAAACATAGCGACGATCGTTGACCTAAACCTAATGTTGGCCTAACTTTAATATTGTAAATATAAATATTATAATACTAAATAGTGCAATAAATTGGACAGAGGGATTATTATGATTGAATTTCTCTCTAATTGTATGCATATTACTTCATTATTAAGAACCGTGGGCATTCAGGTGTCCTAATATTTCTATTTTTAAGTCAAAACCTAAGCTATCACTCACGCCTGCTGCAGCTAAATATTCCGAATTAATAACTATCCTCGGGCGTCTCTCACTAGGACGATCTTAAGGGGACGTCTGCCACGCGAGTATAACTGCAGTATAATAGCCGTAACGCACAAAACGAAAAACAAACAATAGAAAGCGCATGCGCCATTGTTCGGGACAGGGAGTCTTAATTTTTCTAACATTACCTCTACCTGAAAACGAAGAAGACGACCAGCGGAGCCAGCAACTCCTGAAGCAGCGGCGATACGAGTGGCTGGTGTACGAAACAACGACGATCGATATAAATCGGAAACGGAAGCAGACGATATCGGGTGGGTGTCACTATTACAATGTATAGTTGGAGCACTCGATGCTGCACAAGAGGTCGGCCGCCGTCCGCCTAAGTTTTTTTTTGCACCAAGGTCTTCGGTCAAGCCACGAGAGGGTTTATATATTATTATTATAACAATATATTATACGATCTCGCGGGCGCGGACGGCGGCGATACGGCGACGGATTATACTATTATTATGATTTAGTTTCGAACACACGCGTCTGCAGTAGAATTTATGTTATATTATTATTATGTAATATGGTTTGCGACCGGCGAGGACTTGGCGCCTGCTGCAGCGTCGAACGGATTTCGCTGCCCAGCCGACCGATCGTATAGTGATACGCTAGTCTGTCGCACGGAGCAGCGGCGGCGGCGATGGAAACGGTTTGCGATAAAAAAAATAAAAAAAAACCACCAGTCACACGAGGCGATTACAATTATTATTGACAATTATTACAACAATAATATAATAATGATAAAGCCGCGTTAAAGTATGATAATAATAATAATAATAATCGTCGTCGATATGTGCCTATATTATTATTATTATTATTATTGTAATATAGACGTCGTAGCAGCTTAAACGCACACTCGATAAGACTGTCGACATCGTGTGAGCCGCGTGCGTGTGAGTGTATATGTTTGTGGTGTGTGATAAAGCACTAAATTTTTTATGAAATTTTTTTGTCGTTTTTTTTTTNNNATAAAGCATTTATACCTATAATAGTGCTATATGGGATAATATAATATTTAACCTGAACGCACGTCTCCGTGGTGCCAGGCACGTCCTTGTGTGATGTGGTGGGGCCCTGTGGCGATGGAGGGGCGATGGTCGTTGTAACGAGCGATTCCCACCCATAGTAAAATGTTTTTATAATTTTATATTATTTAAAATAAGTTTTGAAAACAAATAAGTTTAATAGTTTTACATTTATGAATTATTCCCCTCACTCCTCGGACCATCCAAAACAATGGACTAACGACCACTGACCCGCGACTGGTGTACTCATATGGGTAACCTATACAATGTAAATGACATTAGGTAAGTGATCTCAACGGAGAGGCCGGAAAAACCTAAAAAGTATATACAGGTAATATATAGGAGTATAGCAGACTGGGCATACCAGTATACATAGGTGGTAGTTTTACATTTAGAGCTCTTTTACTTAATAATGCGTTTGATCTTTTGTAAAATTGTCTAAAATTTGTAGTAACTGTTGCACGAAAAACTTGTGGTCATGTAAAACATATAAATCGATAAAGTGTTATATACTTTTAGAATAGTACATAATGGTTTTAGCGACTGAACAAAATGCGTAAGTACACAACGTCTTCGTAATCTTAGCACGCTGTATACACAATATTAATTTGATATACGGTCATAGTTGGACGTGACCGCTTGTAATTTGGTTCCTATATACATATTGATTCATAGTATGTAATTATTATTATTATTTGATTAAACTTGGACAATTTGCGGGCTTAATCGCGAGCAAAGTGTCTTTTGAATTTGATATTGAATTTATATAATAGTATGTAAGAGGAGAATAAAAGTAGCCTAGGTAAAGTGCAATAATATAATTATCACCAATGCAATTGAACGACAATAATGTCACAATCATCATAATACTATAATAATATTATAATTGTTTACAATACGTAAGTACCTCAATCATTAAAATGATTATCCTATAGCTCGCCGAATGTTTGCATTTTATAAGACGCATTTTAATAACTCATTATTAATGATATTTTAAATAATTATCGTTCAGAATCTAAGAAGAAGAACCTAAACAAGTCTTTAAATCATGTCTGTAGTCGTTGTTAACCGTGTACACTGTAATTGAGAAGCGGCGACCACCTAACCTTTCAACTCTTTAGAAATACATTTCAAAATGTATTGAATTCCTTAAAACAGTTAAAACCAATACCCAATCCCTGCCTAGGTTTCTCTCCGTGGCTATAACATTATACGACCTCAACAATTGCATATGTAAGGTAGGAATAATTAATGTTCTTTCACGTGCATTATTTATATAATATACATTCAATCAAATACACGTAAAATATAATAAGTCAGTAATATGTAAAGATAGTGTTTATGAAAAATTACATTTAACGTCTATTGTTTTAAACCTATTAACTCAGCTTGCGAATACGGAGGTCAAATATTATAATCGTGAATGCAAATATTGTCAATAGTGTAAATGCTTAAAAATGATGGTTCATAAACGGATTTTTGATTTTAAAAATTTTATTTAAAAACAAAATTGTTTTAAATAGGTGATTGTTAAAATAAAATCTTTATACCGTAAAGTACCTTGAATGTGTCAATCCAGAGATATTTCAACAATTTGTAGAGGTTTAACACAAAAATACATATCTACCTACATAGTAGATATATTATAGTATCCAAATTTGTTTGTAATAATATAAATCAAATCTGCATATATATATAATAAAAAATCGTTTCGTATTTAATTTTCAAATGGCACCAGTATAAATGTGATCAGGAGTATGAGATCGCCAAATATAGTTGAGTAGGTACCATATTATTATTGATATAAATAGGTTTTTATATGGTATGTATAAAACAAAACCCGACGAAACATCGATCAGCTTGTATACTTTTCAAAATCAGTTGTCGGTTTAAAAGCGAAATCCCTCCTTGAAAACACTCGCAAGTTTTATGTAAAAAAAAAAATACATATTTTATGTCACTATGACATATTATACAAACTATATAGTATTATATAATACATATACATTATACAAAGAATATAACTAACATTTATAATATAATTACTTAAATTTATTTACCGGAAAAAAAAAATTATAAGATTAATTTTCATTTGGTCTATTGAATATACCTAAATGTACGTGTGTGTATACTGTGCAGTGCATATTATAAACATATTGTATGTGTGTGTGTATGTATGTGTGTTTTGAAGGGCAGTGCTTCGAAGGTTATGATAAATATTATGTTAAAATTGCGTGTTTTTGTATTAGTATTGAATAATTTCTCAAATCATTTAGATCCTGTATATATTATATATATTATGTTAAAGACATACATGATTTAAAAAAAAAATTGTTTACATTATAATGTGTTACGTTTTTAATATTTGGATAAACTGTTTATTAGATTTATTAGTTCAGCTATTTAACAATTACTAATATCAGCAGTGCGTGAGGAGATACTAATGCACGCCGTGATAAGTGATAGTTGATAAGAATTACGTGTAACTAGTACACTACTCGGTGTACGCTAGCGTTTCTATACTAAAAAATGTTTAAATTCCATAATAGTTATACTTTTAAATTAATAACAAAATGTACTAGTACCTATTTGTTAATAATTTTCGATTCTCCGAAAAGAACGAAAAACCTAACTGTTCTACATCCAATTGTTACACATCATTTTTTGTTATATTTTGGAAAACTCTTTTTCAGCTCTAAAAAAGTTTCACATAACCCATCCTCTATCGACTGAAAAGTAGTCACTATTATAATTCTACATTCTAGGTTATTTTAAAATCAAATAGAATTTGAGCAGAAAAAGTTTAACATACACGGTTTTCAGTTTTTAGTAAAATCATTAAAAATGCCTAGATGAGTGCAAGTCATTTTAGGGCCTGGGACTTATTTCAGGTACTTAGTACCTAAACATTGCGCAATACTTTGTACTAAATATTACCTATTCTAATAGATTAATAAAAAATAGCTTAACCTAACAGAGATATTGCGTGATCGAGAGCGTAGTTATTATATTAATAACTATATTATAAGTACTGTCACTACATAATATACGTACACTATAGATACAATTATTTACGATGTGGCTGTTAGAAAAATAATAAATAATTACAATGAAATAATAAGTGAATAATAATATTATACTTATGTGTGGCGTTATATTAAAAAATAATTTCAAATGATAATAATAATAAATCCCATCAACTATATGATAATTAATACCCTTTATATTATGGTTGATGTTTAGGTTATCGTTTTAAAATGTAATTACATTTTTTCATAATAATTAGTAAGAAAATTCGGAAAAAATAAATAAATGAAAATAGAAAAACGAGTATAAATAACGCAAACACTGACTTACCTTTTATTCAGTAAAAGTAGACGGAAACGTACGAGAACAGCAACTAACTGGTATCCATACTCAACTAGGTATACCCACTTGGTCGCGTGTTGAATTAATAGTTTAAGATAATCACACTTGACTCTCGACACTACTTTTTAAAAAATGTATATATATAAACCAAGATTAGGTTCATTTCGAGTAGATTTTAGCAGTAATATAAATACTAGTTTATTTTTAATAACCACCGACATATAGGTAGTTGGATCAAACCTTCATAATTAACAATACCTACAATAAATAACTATTATTGCACTTAAACCATAAAGTTTAATTTTAACTTAAAAAAAAATATTTTTCGCCAAAACTATTCTTAAAATACAAACAGAGTGTACTTTATTGTGTAATCTTTAACATGTGTAAATGTAACGGTAATCGTTGTGTATGTATACAAAAATATTAATATTGAATGTAACGATTGAAAATTGATTGCATAACCGATTTAAGTACAATAACATTTATCTGGGTGAGTTAAATTATTTAAAAAAATACACTCTTGAAACAATTAAAAAGTACTAAAAATTAACTTACAAGTTTAATAATTTTTCGATATCACTTATTATAGGTACAGGTTGATAACTTATGTCGACCTTTTCAAGATTCTTGGAAAAAAAATATTTTAATTATTGAAAACAATTCACTGAAGTTGCATCACTTGAATATTATAAAAAAATATCAAATATATTATGTGAGTATAAATAGAACCAAAAATTATAAGTAAAAAGTAAAAACCGTTTCGCGTGAAAATAAATCACTCAAGCTGTATTTTCTTAGTTCAAAAACTAAATTCATATACTATGCAGCATACATTTTACTCCATTTTAATTATTTTGATATGATGTTAATATAAAAAACTTGTGATTGTTTTAAAACCCGTTTTTTCATGTTTTTCAAACTGATAATTCTCTTTGTATAAATGATTTCAAAAAAGAAAAAATAATATTTCACTATAACATAATGTTAAGTATTGCCTTCTGTTTGGCATATAAATTTGATTTATTAACTGTATGAACTATAAAGTGTACTTTATTATAAGTGGATCTTTTTCACACGTAACAGTTTTTCTTAATATATACATCATAATATAATCTCGTTATCAGAAAACAGCTGCTAACAAGGGACCACCACTTGTAAATATAGTTACTCTGAATAAAATATTTAAATACATTTCAAATTTTGAATTTAAACATTTTCTTAATATTTGATTAAAATTATCTATATAAAACTTCTCAAAAAGTGGGTGAGTATAGGCGTACTGTCAAGTGAATTAGTTTCTCTTTTTTGTAACTCAAAATGTATCATTTTGTGGGAATCAACAAAACAATTTCGTTTCAATTTGTTAAGAGAAATAACGAATAAATACGTTTAGAATTCGTCACAACAATAATTACCAATTACACAGCTTATATCACATTTAATATAGTTTTTGAAATAGAATAACTAGTATTTAGTATATATAATTGGATATAATAATTAAAGGATTTTTAGTTTTACGTTAACAGCCGTGTACATGGACTGGAGCGTTACGTACGCTAAATAAAATAAACTTGTCGCTAGAAGAAGTGGATTTAAAGGAATCCTTAACCTAGTTTTTGTTTGAATAAAATACATTTAAGTCGGAAGGCTATTCTTTCAAATACCTATCGAAGATTGTTATTTTTATTTGTCGCATAATTCTGCAATTAGCTACTTTGTAGTTTATGTCTGCCTGCCTGATAATGATGTGTAATAATAACTTATAATAAAACGCAATCATTATTGAAGTGAATTTATAATTATTAGAATGATATTTATCGAACATATATCTACGGAGAATCATCATAAAAATAAACCAATCTATTTAATTATTATGAGATTGAAGCTTAAAGTTCCGGATACAACAAAGCTGATTTGTACGATAGGTAGGTATATAGTATATACCACGACTAATAAGGCTTAATAATATAATAAATACTGCTTTTAGACTTGAGTTAAAGTATATACAAGATGACTCAGCACTTTTTTTGTTTTCGATAATGCAGTTATTCAATATCTGATTTTTTAAATCCTTAAGTATATTTAAAGGCCATGTTTTCAAACCTTTGAGTTTTGTTTGTACTATAAATAATTACTTAGCTGAAATAATTTTATTGAAAATATTGACGTATCAAATCAATAACGAACGAGTAGTTTTTGTGTTATTAAACTTTATGTACTAAGGATAATAGTTCCATGTTATTCGGTTTGGTAGAGTGGGGCTGCGGTGAGCTTAAAATGTTAGTAATTAATATATTAATCAATCCATATTTATGGCTTATAAAAATACTCCCAACACTAGATCCATCTCAATAATATATTTTATATTTTTGTAAAACTATTTTTAAGAATATTATCTTTACTGTAAACATTTTAATAATTGAAAAACTACTCGTTTGAATTTTTAATTAGGCAGGTACATCAAAATTTGTAGTCAGTTGAAATATTTGTTAAGGAATAAAAAAGCATGCAACTGCAATGCAAGGTTCCTCAAAAGGTTTTTGAGTTATCGAGAGGTATAGTTTTAGATATTAATTTGCTTTATAAATACATCGTCGTGGTTTTAAAAATTATCGCCGTTAGCGTGCGTTACCAGCCGGCCATTGGCTGATCCACCTAGTATACAGATTAATATTCCTCGATGAGCCAACATCGACTATACAGTTGTTTAGGTACATAGTCGCTTTTTCAACGCAATAGCTGTAGTGGCGTATCATAACAATAACATATATAGTATGATATTACAATAATAATCGATCGAGCCTGCGCCTTCTCCGGCGGATCGAAGACGACAAGCCGCAGGTCGCGACAATAATCGTGTGCCCATCATATTCTAATTGTAATAATGCACAATAATGACATTTTCGCAACCGTGTTATCTGAAATTAGATCGCGCTCAACCGCAGTGATAACGTTTTCGCCTGTGCGCGTACACGAATCTATACAATAATAATATAACAAGTACACAAAATATAATATACTGTAACTATTATAATAATAATAGAATAATGATATGTGTTTATCCGACAATCGCATACGATCTCGCTGATCTCGGTGTACAATAATGTATAGTCGCCGCGGTGTGAGCCCAAGTCGGCCGTCGCGGACGTCATCCGCTCGCGAAATGACAGACGTTTCGACGACGTGTCACCTCGCGCACAGCAGCAGCCGCTCGCCCGGAGATCGGCAGACCCTTTCTACACTTTCTGCACGTTTCCATATTATATTATATTGTGCGACGAAGGCGATTCAATAAAAGCAATAATCATAATACGTATGCGAGCTCGGAGTGTATTATTATGGTGTCATTCACAAGCCTTATATTTACCGTTAAAGCAGTTGAATCTCCATTAGCAGACACCTCCTGATAGCGGACGACAGAAACCTATACACGTGTTCCTACACAGGACGCGTTGCTCCTCGACGATATAGGCGACCGCTGACATTATAATGTATGGTTAGTATTTGTATTATACGCTATGGCAATATCTCTATTAGCGGACACCTGTTATCAGAGTTTTAAAACGCCGGTATATCATCGCCATCATCATAAGTCATCCCACTCGTTATTATGGATTATACCATTGAATTATGGTAGTTACCTACCCATTATAAACATTATGATCATAAATATTTTTTTCAATTTTCTCTAAAGCTTGGATGTGTGTTGGGAGATCACGGTAGGTATATATTATTATTATATAGGTTCATGCACGTATGCGAGTAGACATCACGCAGGTAATAAAATTACGTATAAGCACGCACGTGACGATCCGTGGCCAGTGCGGTAGTCGACAAACGTTTGATAAGCCCGAATTTGTATCGTACCTATTCGACATTGTAATTTTAATATTATACTATTATATTATTATGCACTGAAGATAATATATGCGTTCCCGATGTCATAATATCGGAGCCGCCATTAAAAGTATAAAATATCGTATAGTAATAAATAATAATTATATTCTATTATACAACGACCGAATAAACCGGCAACGTGATACCTTGGGAACGTCCTCTGCGCCGCAGTCGGATCACTCGAAATCGAATTCGAGTGCTTTGAGATTAGGTTGTGCGAGTGGTTTCATTTAAATAAATAATACCACCGTGTATGCCGCATGCATATACACATATTATACAGGTACTACAACACAGGTACATTGTTTTGTATTTAATCTGATATGAAACTCGACTTGAGCACCCTTAATGCTGAATCGTTTATCACGACATTTTTCGAAAATTTCACTGTTATTCCAACAATACTCGAAAATACATGATACCTAATATACAGAGTGATTCGTCAAGCACGCCAACCAACCCCACTTTCATCCTTTAATTCATTAAATTTGGATTTTTTTAACATTCTTGGACGCGAGACCATATTTTTAAATACTTTGGTTTTTATTATTTTAGGAAATAATGTGGTGATTTTTTTTGATAAGAACCTGTGAATTGTTATTGGATGTTTTTTTTTTTGAAAATTTTTCTAAATTAAATTGCATCCAAACCAAAATTCAAACGATCATTTTCTGAGACTCTGAGTTATTAATATTTATGTATTAAGGATAATCGTCCTTAATACCTAATGGTTTTATATAAACTTAAAAATATAAGTAATATATCACGAAGATAAGTATAGGTTCTAGAGTAAACCTACTCATTATACTCTTAGTATTCGGGCAACTTATACGAAGTAAAACCTTTAAAACTGTGATTAATTAATATGAATTACCATAATTTGTAAGCTATCATAGTCCTCGCATATCTTCTAAGCCTATTATCATAGACTATATTATTTAGTAATATGCACTATTACTATTAACCGTAGTGCTTGAAGAACTCAGAAACTACTTGTTCGAATTTCGGTTTGTATAGACATTACGATTTTCAAAAATATCATATTCTTAACAACTTAAAGTACGAAATAGTGGTTTTGAATCAATCACAAGCACAACTTAAATTGCATTAACAATCTAAATTCAAAGATTTGAAAATATCAAATATAGTTGGGGTGAGCATTCTTGTTGAATCACCCTGTATACTATAAACTGCGAACGAAACTTGCGAAACTAGTGAGTAAGTAGGTGCGTCGTGATTTAACGGCGCCACAGCAGCGTAAACAGAAAACAAGTGAGAACTCGGATAATTACGTATTTAAGTAGAATTAAACATATTACATAGGTACCTACTCGTCAACATAATTTATACTATTTTCAACCAAAAGTAGGCTTAAATATGCAGTCATATATTTTGATATATAGGTACTCATATTATTATTGTATTGCTTAGAATTACAACTATCCAATGGGAATAAACAGTAAAATATACTAAATACTATTTGAGAATAATGCTGATAACATGATCCAAGCCGATATTCAATCCATAACTATTTAGTCAAATATTCATTTGAATAATAAGTGAATACCTATTGTAATTTATAATAAGTAAAAAAACTTCATTAATTTTATTGGGAATGAGAGATCAACATTTGATCAGGATAATTTTT
>PVMI01061168.1:0-13831 GCA_008528875.1 Aulacorthum solani | reverse complement strand
GTGGTTGTGCCCTCTCTACCGCCAGCCGTGGTCTCAATGCGCGTCGAACGTCATCTTCCAATTATTTATAATATTATACCCTCTTGGGTCATATTGTCAACGACCTCAATGTGTACGTGCCTTTACTGCAGTGGTGTGACTGTGTAAACAATGATCATTTACTGTCATCCGATGATATTTCGTCACTGTTGGTCGCGTGTGTGTGACATATAACTATGTACAACGTAATAATAATGATATAGACACACCAATACACCATTTTAGTGTAACTGATAATTAATCGATCATCAAATTAATTAAAAATAAACAGCCGACATTGTATACTACTATAATTATATCAATTACAAATTATGAATTAAAATAATTAATAATTATTAATCTAAGAATGTAAATTATATTATAATTGTTTTTAAATACCTATATCAATGTAATAATATAAATTATAATAAATGTAAAACTTTAAGCAGGCCGCTTTTGTGAGCACACTGCAATGATACAAATTACCAAATTGGTAATAACCTGTAGGTTATCAAAAACTTTTGTAATTATAATAAATTATCCATATAGATGACCTGTCAACTTAATTTAATAAGTGTTAATTCAACACTTCAATTAACGATTAAATTAATATTTTTTATAATTTAACGATAAGTTCTTGAACTTTAATAATAATTAATAAAAGTATTTATGGTAATAAGTTGATTGTGTGTTCGGGTCAGGGGGTATCCGTATAGAAAAAAGTGTGATTTTTCAGAACTATTTTAATCGCGCAAATGTAGCTTGTCCAATGAACCTCATTAGGATATTATAGTCATCCACAGAAGAATTTCTATTCTTTATGGATAATTTTTCTGTAGTTTTAGGTTTAAACACTCTTACGAGAGGTTTTTATCAATAAAAAGACACTTTTAGTTTACAAATCTAGAATAATAAATAATTAATGTATTTTAAATACTAATATTTGCTGTATCAGAATATGCCTATTAATAATTATATCGGTGAGTTCACTAGTGTTTATGTTGACTTCCGTGTGTAATTTTAATAATACGTACAATGTATTCAATCGGGCTAACACCTGTAATTACTGTTATAATTAAAATAAAATAAGTAATAATTTCGTTGAAATGTGGCGAGTGTGAATATTTTGAGTATGTACATTTTATAATAGTGTGTATTTATTTAGTCATTAGTGTATAATTTATATAATAATATATAATATTATAATACATTTTCACCTCAAATTCATTAACCATTATTTGTCACTGATTTTTCCTACATCCGATCCATATAATATATACAATAGTAATACCAATAAAGTCTTAAAATGTATAACAAACAAAATATCACTTTATAGTTTATATAAATACTGTAGCTAGTGCCTAGTACGTCTACTAATTAATACTCTAGGCCGGATTAAGTATAAATTTACCTAAAGGCAATGATTTTATCATGGACCCAGATTACATCCCTAGCATTCCTTTTTTTTTTGTTTTTGAACATGTGCTAGTACATAACATGTAAATCAACTCCCATCTATCAGAGTATTTTTTATACTAGTTTACGCATTACCTAGAAGTAGCGATGCAATACCTAAATTACAAATATGTAAACATACAAATACAAATTAATCATTTACCTATGCAAATAATTATAAAATATACATTATATACATTATATTATATTATATATTAACATTAAGTTGATAATGTTCGATGCTCTAGGCAATTCACTTTAATTTGGTAGCTGATACTTGGTACTGTAATTTACTAGCACAGACACTAGACTAGTATATTCAATGTATGATACTATAATAAGTAGAATAATCAATATTAATATTAAATAAGATATCTTATCTACTGTTACTAGCATTGCTTATCCAGCATTTGTATCTTACTCTACCACAGCTGACGCTTAACAAATATCCTCTGCTCCTATTTTCATAAATAATTGGCACTCAAACAGTTGGTTCTAGACGAATATATTATTTTTGTTATACGAGAATACACAACCCACTCATACCTTTTGTTGACCTCAACATAATTGCATGATATTTTATATTATAATTTACATCATGTTTTCACATATTTTGTTAATAGGGAACGTAATCAGTTTTTGTTATTTCTGTTTGTAATTTTATGTTTGAAATCGTATTTGATGACTCCGTTTGTGTGTCAATATTACAAAATATATAACCGCACATTTAGGTATTTCTCTGAGTACATTTAAGTTTGTAAAGAGTTTCTATTTAAATTATTATTGATTATTATAATTTTTAATGCGTCCCATAAACTTCAATAGTTTAAATAATTAGAGTTTGAACTTTTGAAGTTTATTTAACAATTAAAATGTTATATATTTATTATATATAATTGTGAATCCATATCAAAATGTTGTATTAAAATATTCTGAATAATTGTTAATTATTTTAAAACATGATGTTTAATTTAAAATGTACGGGTAGGGATAATATAATAATTAATATACACTTGACCGATCCCGATCAACTACTCTGTGAATACCAAATTTTAAATTATCTATACACCCTGACCGTTTATCAGATTATGTGTGGGTACTCTGGTACACTTGACACTGGTGTTAAAACATACTGTATACCAGTATAAACATTTGAAATATAACACTAGCTAGAAATTACCAGATTGTTTGCTTGTTGCGCCTGTTGGTTGCAAAAACTATCGCCCTTGTTTAATTTGTAGCAAATCTTTGGGAATTGGAAATAATGAGACCAATTCGGAGCCGATCGGATGGAGTTGGGATGCCAATTTCACGTGCATGTTCAGTGATGCAGGAACTGAACTAAATTCATTATTTGAACTAATGTAAAACATTTAGTTAAATGGGTGTAAGCATCTCAATTAGCAGTATTGAACTGATGAGTAGGTCTCCGATATAAACATTGAAAATGCATAAGTCAGAAACTACTTCGCATATAATTTTTAACGAAATCAGAATTATATCACAATCTGACATGAAGTCGCTAGATCTTAAATTTTCAAAATTATTTTGCATGTTTATTTGTATAATATTATAAAGATTATTTCTAAACTTAATAGTTAATAGCATATTAAATATTCGATGTGTTATAATACGATATTGTTAATTTTAAGCACGTAGTAAGTAATTACTTAGTTGACAAGCTTGAAGTGGTTATTTTCAATTTTTTAAAATTTGTCTAATGTTGAATCGTAGAAGAACTTCTAAAATTGAAAGCATAAGAAAAATCATTGTAATCCAATACACTGCAGATATTTAAAATTATCAACTATTAAAATGACTTATATTATATTATTAAACCAAGAAGTTGATTGCTTTAAAAATGTAAGGTATCTAAACAATATGACCTCATGTCCTCATGGATAAGATATAGTTGTATTCGTATTATAATCTGTCTAGGTATTTTGGGTAAATGTTTCAATATACATATAACAATACAGAAGTAATACATGATTATTAATTAAATACAATAATATTGATAAGAACCTCTTAAACCTTGTGGCTCAACAACAATAATAATATGGCTCTTCTTTTCTTTTTACTTATTTTTGGTATAGGTACTTACAAACAAAGTCAGCAGCCAGAAAGATAATATTATTTTGAATAATATCCAAATACATTCTTCACATAACAAATATTATAAAAATATTACATGTAGGTACTTGTGTGTATCAGTATAACAAACTATTCACACACTTGTTAGTATAAACTATATAATGATAAATTGTTAGTCTATTCGAGCCTAACTAATGATATAATAAATAATAATACATTTTTACTAATTAGAGCCTTAGGAGATGATGAGCTATAAGAGTTACTATTAAAAATATAAACACGAATGGAGAACAGGTATTATTGGTTAATTAGAGTCATTCCTCGATGAACAACTATTTATTTTATTAATTTATTTTTCACGTAAATTATTAGGTGACTGTTGGACTTGGATTCATGATCGAATGATGGGAATAATTAATATCGACGTAATACTGAAAAAGTGTACGAAAATTAAAACTAATTGCGTACTATCGAGAGGGTGCTTTTGTGTGTGTACCGTTTGGTGACAAGTATGATATGACTACTATATAATATTATTGTCCCGTCTCTTGCTCAATAGAGTGACACAACATGTGTGACAAACAATATTAATATTATAATTCAAATCGCCCATCGATGTTGATAATAATTATGATAAATATATATTATAAATTTATAATAATATTTTATAGAGTATTAATGTGCCTATGATCGACGTCAGATATGTCTGTAGTGGTGCACTAATTGTTTTGCGTAGTTCGGGGAAAAAGTTTAATATATTTAACACTTTAATATTATTACAAATTTCCTAATTATACGAGCTCACGTATAAAACAATAATTAACTCACCTAGTATTTTTCATACGGAATAGAATGAAGAAATATTTAAAATACTATTTATCGGTATATATATTTAAAATAATTGCAGGCTTACCTAAAACAACATTTAACTCGGAGTTATAATACGTCTTACGTCATACTATATAGGTTTACTGGAATTTCAAGATACCACAATAAGAACGGTTTAAATTTAATACAAATTTTCAAGACTTCCGGATGGACATCCGGATATAATTATAAAAAATGTGGTATGTTCCTGGTGATAAACATAGTGCACGAGATACTGGAGAATACAACTTTTGATTACCTTCTGGCAATCAAAAGGTGAACCCAAAGTTACTTAGTTTTTTACGCGTTTGATTCCCGACCACGTACAATGATTGGTATATAAAATTCGACTTTATAGTTTATATTTTATTTTTTTATTTTTATTGATTTTTACACTACGCACTGCAGGATTTTGTGTTCAGTCATATATAAGAGTATCTACGACGCTTTTTTGGAACATCAAAGCAGTGACAAAGGCAATGTTCATGTCGGAAAATTCAATTTTCGTCCTAAAATTCCCAAATTTGCGAGGAGATAAAAACAAAACACTAAAAGCTCACTCATTTCCACCGCTCTCACCTATATACATACAATAAAGACATACACACAAGACTCAATACACTGTATATATATATATATATATACATATACATAATAATATTATTGTTTTAGCACATATATTGTATATGCACTATAATAATAGTATAACAATATTCTGTTAAACATAGTCGTCCCATGTAATATAGGCGTGTTATTAACTCGTATAGGTATTCACTAATGGCAATCGCTGTGCATTATGAGGATTTATGAATACTGTCTGGCGAATGTACACAAACGCGTTTGCATATAGGCAGGTAATTTCCTGGCACGGAATATCCACGGTGTGTGTGTGTGTGTGTGTGTGTGTGAGTGTGTACCGAGGTTTTAATTTAATTTAATTTCGTGTTCATTAAGTACGAACCATGTATAACTATTAGTTATTGCTAACAAATTGGACACGTGAAACGAACGGTTTATATTATAATAGTTTGCTACGTATTTATTTTATTCGGTTGGAATTAGGTCTCCTCTAATACGTCATGTTATAATATAGGCACGTTCTACAATTTACAGAGCGTTTGTTCGTCTTGTTCCATATACGTTTGCTGTAAAATAAACCCAACTTAATATTATACTGAAATTTTCACTTATGCCAATGAGCACTAAACAAAAAAATGATAAATGTAATGATTTTAAACCAATGTGACCTATATATCGTTATTTATTATATGAACGATATAACAGTCAATGTTAAAATAAATATTAAGTATGATATTACTTGAATAAGCACTTGGCGAATGAAATAATAAGTGTTAATAAATTAGTAATACTTATGTTATTGAGTATCTAACAACTACTGTACCTACCTGTTAGAGATTCACCCGATATGTGGAAGTGTTTGTTTTCCTACAGAAATTTGATCCATGAGAAGATAAAATTTTTAGGAGACGGTTTGGACCGGTGTTCAGACGGTGTGAATATAGATATCCTGGTAAATAAAACATTTGGATCGAGTTCATGATGATATAATTAACCAGAAATGCTGAGTGTACCTACATAGTCAAAAGGCTTTATTTTAACCTGACAGAACGACGATCGAATATTATATAGAATATAGATACATAAATAGGATACCTACAACAGTCACATTATTTTATGTCCCAAGTCAATTAGATATATCTGTTTCAAAGGTTGACGCCAATCAGTTGTCATTTATTATCGGTTTATTGAGTGATTATTTTTTTACGATATTTTCATTCGTGTTGTTTACTATTAAATATTAATTTCATATCATTCATTGCCATATTGGAAAACTTAGTTTAAACGTTTTTTCAAATATCGTGTTTATTCTTCGTAATGAGATGCAGGTCGAGTTTTTCATCAAGTCCACTGTTTCCATGAGTATATGATCATAAGGAGACCACAGCAATTATTCGAGGTACTTTAGTCGATGGACGACAACGGAAACGATGTATAAAGGGCTTCAGACCCAGGATCCAAAAGCAAAACAAATCCAGGAAAACAAGAACTAGGACCGCATTTATTTATAGACTTAAATAGAAACAAAACAAAAGTTTTTTTCCAATACCTTCCAAGTTTCAATTGTATTGACCTGAACAACTAGAATTTAAAATTGAAATATGTACCTATGCCTTCCAATAAAATCAAAACTTAATTTATACATGCATGTTTACTTTGTATAAAATATAAGATATGTTTGAATTTAATTGTAAGTTGTTTAGATCGATATCGTGTATAGTGTCACTTAACATATTATAATTTCGTAACGAGAAGTGATACCAATGTAAAACAAATAATAATTTATTTTTATTATAGTATTTATTTTATTGAAACCAATAAAAGAACCTGTAAAGAGTCAAAAAACCTCTAAAAATATCGATTTTAATTCAATAAGTTTCCGGTTCCAACACCGGTTCTCTCTGCCGAGTCTCTGGTTCTGTTCCAAACGTGTAATTTTATTATAGCACTTATACTAATATAAAATAAATTCAAACAAAACCATTGAAAGTAAAATAAATAAGGCGATCCATCTGAGTGTCTACACTCAATGTTTCGAAAAGATAAGACTGTTCAAATTTCCAATTATTTATAAATAATTTGAAAAAAAAATATTTTCAAAAAAATGTAAACTTTTTGAACTAGTGAGTGAAGACACTTAAGTGGATCACCTTGTACATTATTACAATGGCTCCTCGCCTCCTCGTATATTTTTATGCTGTTATTTTAATACTCAATGTACCGGGGCGGGGATAAATCGGTCGGATATCCCTCGAAATAACGAATTTAATCTGCTAAAACATTTATGAGTGTTGTTTGATGAAAGTTTTTTTTTTTAATTAAGAACTTTTAACAGATTTTAATGAAAAATATATTCAAAATGCCAATTCTCAGAAGAGTAGAATAGTGCAAAACAACGTTAATTAATCCAACGCCAATATTTTTCGGCGTAATGATATTATATAAAGCTCTCGCGGGTAAAATAAAAGACGCGCGTTCGGAGGTATCAAAAAAATGAAAACGAAAACAAGAGGGAAAGAAATAAAACAAAAACAATAAACCTTTAAATTAAATTTCACCAAATCCATTTGCCGACGGGTCTCGTCGCGATTCCGGCATCCGTCGTGTGTGTGCGCGTGACGTGCGATGTGAGGACGTAGCGCTCGTTTGTGTGTCATCCGTCCGCTCGCCCACCCGAAGCTACATTATGCAGTCACGGGATGGCGTGTTGATGTACACATGCGTCTAATGTGCTGCCGTCAAACATATTACTATTATTATACGAAACAGCGCCGTTAAATATAATTGAGTGTAAACTTTTGTACAGGACGACACGCCGTTTTTTTGTTCTAGTTTTTCGAACTAGAAACGCGAAAGCATCGGGCCACCCTGTATATCATGATATTTTGGGAACACGAAATATTATATTGTGATAATATTATTTCGATTGTCAAAAAAGGATTTTCCAATAAAGATTCTTCGTCATAGTCGTGTTCGCCTTATATAAATATAATAATACGTGTGACACAATAATAATAATAATATAACCGTGCGCAAGACTAAAGTAAATAACAATAATCATAAAACGGAATAAAATCAACATTAATCTGGTCGTCTGTCACGAGCACTCATCACTGCGGCGGTGTCATCGTTGGCGACGTCGACGTCAAGTTATGCAAATAATATATTATTATAATAATATTTTATACTTAGGTATACCTCGAGTCGTTTTTTTCGCCAATCTTCTCCGCCCGGACGCAAACAGCGGCGTACCTACCAGATCATATGCATTACACACACTTAAGAGAAAGAGAGAGAGAGAGGGGAAAATACGATTATTATGTGTATAAAACGGATTTCGCGATGTAGAAAAATGACATCTGGTGAAAAAGCCGGTGAAAAAGAGGCGATAAAATGTTTGGTTAAAGGGAGAAGTAATGCGCGGGTGTGCTGCCGCAGTGGCCTTGAATATTGTTTCTATCCGAGAAGGAACAAATTTAGTAGTGCGCATAATATCTTAATAGTATTAGTTATACTATTCGATATGGCGAGATGCTGTATAGGTAATAATATTATAATGCAACAAGTTTAGCGATTTCGCTTTGTTTTGAAATTTGAAATCAGAAACATGAACCAAATCATATTAGGTATATTTGTAATATGAAATTGACCTTTTATCAGAATAATTCATTTATCGATAATATAATTTAATAATCTAATAACTCTTGTGGATTTGAATATTTAAATTATAGCTGATTATAATCATAAGTAGGCTAAGGACTTATAAAAACACACACGAATATCCATGCAGATATGCACCAACAAATAAACAAAAAAAAAGGTCATTCATGTGTTTTATTTATTTGTATTATAATTGTTCTCTTGTTTTATAATTACACTGATTCCACATTACAATGTCATCCTTTTCTTTAATAATAATAAAAAAAAACCATAAGCTAATATAATATGGAAATTGTCAGCGCAGAGCTTATCTTGTGGAAAACACACAATGCTGGTAATATAAAAATGTAGTCATTTACATTTTTATCAACTTTTTTTTTGCAGATTAGAAGAGCCTAGATAATTCATATTTTATATTAAAAACCATGTAAAATGCAATTTTGGATTTAGACCCCTTGAATCCATGCACTAAATAGGAATTCTATTTGTCTTCCCGTTATTTACCAACCGAAAAAAACATATAAATGCTACAAGTCCCTAAGCCTAAATGTATGATATCATAATATGTCTTATGCTAATGGAATCTCAATCGGTTAATGTAACAAAACAACCTGCTGTCTGCACCAATGCGATCCACCGGAACTTTCTCTAATAGTACTTAATAATTTGCATGGGTATCTCTACTTACACGGTATACCTATTAACTACTTATTACGTGTACAAGTGATGAGTTTGATGTGTGGTATACGTCTATTAGTACTGGTGTTAGTCCGTACATTACCCCGTCACAAAATAGTACCTACCATACATTTTCAAACATTTTTTTGCAAATATTTATAATAACTATGTAATTTATTTGTATGCCCATTTGTCAAATTTGTGAAACTTTAGTTTAAGCGTCTCAAACAAACAACAAATATCAGCGCTGTAAAAATTCTTTACACCTTCACTTAGACCAACGTTTATTTTATTATTTAGTATACATTCTTATGATTTTGAATATGCCACTTTCCAAGTTGTATATGGCAACTATTCGTTTCATTTGATGCCTTAAAATATTATTAGAAGGTCTGTGCCAACGGTGATTGGAAAAAGTATTTAAGCAATGTAAAAATGTGTGCACCACCTCGTGACTTATAACTTCTTCTTGGCGGGTGTCGTTGAGAAAAATATAAAAAGTTACGCAGCTGAGACATTTAAAAAAATTAATAAATGCTCTCCCACGGCACTTGTTGTAAGCACGGGTCCAGATCAATAATAAAATAACAATGGTTTATGAAAATGTAATCTTGAACTGTATTTAATTTCTACGTTGGACATTTATTGAAATGGAATAATATTATCTGTAGTTTGTAATAGTATATATGCGAGAGGATGTTGGTGCACCATTTTTTTTTAGTCTCTGATCCACGCACAACAAAGCAAATTTTCATTCAACAGAATCATTCTTGTGATGTTAATTTTGGTATTAGATTGAATTGACCTGTTATCAAACTTAGTTATAAGAATCTTATCTGTGTTTTCAGGAACCTTTTTTTATGATGTTTAATGTTGATGCTAGTTATGACTTTATGAGTACCTAAGTAAAATTTTACAATTTAAAAATGCTCATAACTAATATTACAATTGAAATAGGTATCCTAAAAAATCCAACGTATGAACACAGATAATGTTCTTAATTTTTTTTTTTATTGATCAAATAAACTTGGCAACTATATGGCCATTAGTTACAATTGGGGTTAAATTATAGTGTTTGGGGTTTTAACAGGGTGCAAAATTGAGTATGGTTACATGGTTATGTAAAGAGGAAAAAAAATATAAATAAATAATTAAATAGAAGTAAGACAACAGAAAAAAAAATTTCATATTATTAGATTAAATTGTAGAAACCTGTTAGTTCATAAATTTATGTTTCATATCATATCGATTAGTTTTAATACTTATAAAGCTAACAATAAAAGGAACAGTATGATGTTATTTCTGTTGAACGTAAATTTGTTGTATGTATTTAGTAGAGGTCAGAATGAAAAAAAATATTGAGCTTAAATCCTCTTACTAAGAATCCAGATGACACATTGTAATTTGTAATCCTCTCTACATTTTGACAAAAAAAATAAAAAAAGAGTTTTGAATTGTCACATAATACTCGTTTTAGTTGGTCACATACTTTTGTTTTGTGTCATTGACCATTGTATCAAGGGCTTCGGGGCAGAATATTTAAATGGATATAATATATTTTGCATTTATATGCATAAGTACTAAATAGTCTTCGTTTTACGGTAGACGTTTAATTAGCACCGGGAATCCTGCGGGGGCTTAAAGCGCCAATTATAATAAACTAGGTATGCCTTGACGGTTTAGTTCAACAAAATCATAATTGTCACGAAGAAAATATCTCGTAAAAATTGCAAGTACTTACCTACTATAATATAATGTAAAATATAATATTAAGAGCCTAATAGCTTTTTGCTAAAACAATCACAAATCATTTAATTAGTAAACTTGTAACACTAGTGAACAACTTAAACTGATTGGTCCATCACATTTTAGTGAACCATTAAATTAATCAATTTTGTATGAAACTCAAGTTAGATGCGATTGTTTTATTCCATAAAAAGAGAGCGTCAACTGGTTTTTTTAGTTATTAAAAAAAAAAGCAAACGAGTTGCTAACTCTATAAAAATAGACTGAAAGATAATATTTTACAAATTACAATTAAAAGAACGTCTCCATATTTGAGTACTGGCAAGTCAATGGCATACTGCATAGGCGGAACTTATCACATCATGATGCGTCGCCATTCATACTTACCTATATATTGTAAAATAATGCGTGTAATAAATTAAACAACTTGCCTACTCTATGTGAGTACAGAATAGTTGTATAAAGTTAATTTTAATACAATTTTAATTGAAAAAAATAAAACACACCGACTGCAATACTACTACAATAAAGTCACTCTCGACTTCAGTTTGCATACATACCATTTTGAATAAAACGTAGGTACCTACAAACATTGGCAAGATGCAATTACTCATGATTGTTCCATGATGAATGGCAATTATCAAGATTTTGCGTCGTTATAAATAGTACGCATTAATCTCGTGTTCAATTAGACGCTCTTTAGACAAAATATATTAATTATTACAAGCCTGCAGTAAATAATAACTATCATTCATATTACTTTAAATCACCCGGCTTACGCACAAAAATAGTTGCACATATTAATTAATCGGAACCTCGGAAGTAGGTATAGCAGCAAGATTATTAATAATAGTCGAATGATTATTTAACATCAATATTATTTGCCAAAATACATTTTTTTTTTAATCAACGAACAGTACAACACTGTTATTCGGTACACCATGGTTTTAACACGCTACGTTGTATTTGTGGTAAATTCGTTGCGTATAGATTGATTTTTATTTTTAACCCGTCGTATGTACTGTATATATATATTATAAAGTCTACCGTACTCTCGTTTTACTGTCTCCGTGTCCCTTCGACTGTTGCTAAAAAAAAGTGATTTGTTTGAAGTTTATTGGAACCTAAACAAAATTTTGATCGCATTTTTTCGATTTTATTTCTTTTTTTTTAAATACGAAATTCACTTCCGACCGTTCCACAGCTTCCACCCATTATGCTGATTGAACTATGTACGAAATAGACGTCTGCAGACGTCGTGATACGATGATATTTTACACTCACCAGACTGGTATTTGATTAAAACTTGGAGCTCCCGTCCGCGGGGCACATAATAATAATAATACATTAAACCCTATAACAATTTGAGTGTGCAGCGTGCATAATTCGCAACCAGAGTCTGAAAGTCAGTTTTAAAAATATTCATTTATGTACTAGTATAAAATTATAATATATGCATGTATATATATTGTATTTTATTCGCTATAATTTCTACCTCTATATAATCGTACAGGGAGCACGTATAAATCTGGACAGTAAAAATCTTACATTCTTTATATACGTGTAACGTATGCATCGATTTGTTAATCGATTTATACCCATTATTCATTAATATGATTAGGGTTTTTAATTTAAAAACTTCACTCTTCTGAAGTATTTCTTTTACCTAAATATTTATTATTTTATGGGTACTGTTTTAGTCATAGATGATTAGTATTGATTAGTGATCATGCACATAGGTATTAACCATTAATAATAAATGATTTATCGACGTCAATATCTGGTTTGGAAATTAACCCATATTAAACCATATTAAGAATATGAACCAATAAGTAATAACTTATAACACTGTCATTTAGAAATGTTAATATAATTATTAAATAATATTTTGATTAACAAATACTATATAATACATATTATAATTATTTGTAAAACATCAAACATTTTTTACCTTAGTTTTAAATGTAAGTACTACATAATGTTAAAGTTATGCTTATGAGTTAGTATATTATGAGTTTACGTAATTATATATTTATAGTTGTATACAGACAATATAAATACAATATAGATGTTAGTATAAAGTAACGTATACATTGCATGTTTATCTTTTTTTTTCATACAATAAACATACATACTTGCTAATATGTTTTTGATTAAACTGTTATCAAAAACATAACATCAAAATGTAATTTGTTGAAATCGTTTAGTATGGCACAGTTAACTACTTTGTATTTCTATGATGAATGCGGGACAAGTACGAGAAATGTAACCATATTAACTTGAAATCGTAAACTTATTATAAATAAAGTTGAATGAGTGATGAACTATATCGAAATGAAGCCATTTACAAGTTTATAGACAAGAGAATAAACTTCGTCGTAATATGACGCCAGACCACAATTATTAGTCGTTCAAGCCGGAGTCAAACTTGCGAAAGATTATACTTAGGTACCGTTTGGAGACATCTCACGATTCAGTCACGAATTTCATTATCGTCCAATGCGCCTAATTCATATTTTACTTGTTCTCGATGTATCTTAATAATTTATTATGATATGTTTTTTTATTTCTGCGTACATACGATTCACGTCCAAGGTGTCCAAACACGACCGAAACTAAGTTCCGACAGGTGGTGGACTGATATAGGTATGTGGGTTGTAAAATATACAATATTTTACTATACTACAGATATCGGTGATCACTCGCTATCGGACGATTTCGTTCATCAGAATTG
>PVMI01061137.1:0-21706 GCA_008528875.1 Aulacorthum solani | reverse complement strand
GTGCAAGGTGGATTGATTCAGTGTATTTATCTACCACTCATTGCCCATAGAACGCTTTATATATTATAAGCATGAACTCCCGCACGCACTTTATATTAATAGGGACAACCGTCTTGCAGCCGAACGTTCACACACCACACTAACGTATTGATTTTTGTCTTTTTTTTTTTTTTGAAGTCCCAAAAATCGTCTGAGACCGATCGGACACGCGTCGCATTGTTTTGGTAATTCTAGTTTCGCTCACACACAATATATTAAAAAATGGTTCTTTGAATAAATTGCAATAATGCAATTGAATAATATGATGACCAACAAATGTATGTGGGATAATATAGAGTGATAACACTTCGCTACTCGCGTGTTTCCTGGTGGACGGTGTGACCCATTGAACGTCCCAGTGTACCACCCCCATCACCATAACTTATTGGGTGTTACTACCACCACTGCAATATTACTATTATACTATATTATACATATTATAATACACATGCTACTATTACAACAACAACACTGTCGTCCCCTCTACAACGTCGTCCAATGCGACGGCGGCGGCCGTCCGATTTTCGTGTTTACACACGTCGCTGTGCGCCAAATCTGGCAACACAGCCGGTCCCGCGTTGCCGTTTGGCAGGACAACACAAAAACGTTTTTATCACAATAATAATATATTATACGTATATGTTACGGTACGCGCGTGCGGGTGCGCGCGAGTCTTCTTCTTCTACGCGCGCGCGGGCACCCTGCGACGAGTTGGCGTACGTGCCAGGTGTGTGTGTGTGTGTTGCGTGTGTGCGTAAGTGTGCGGGCGTGTGTGTGCGCGCACGAGAGTCGTGTTTTTGTTGCGGAGTTGTCGTCGAGGAGGAGCAGCAGCGTTGTCGTCGTCGTCGTCACTCGTCTGCAGTCGCGGTGTGGTGTGTGGCTGAACGAAGTTTGGGGAAAAAAAATAACATTCACACGCGCGTCACCCACAGTAGTCCGTAGTCCTCGCCGCACAGTACGAAAATCGACCATTAGTAAATAATTATCTATTAATTATCATTAATCACACACACACATCACGGTAGATAAACGAATCGTTCTACGTTTATTCGAAAATCACGCTCGTGGTATAAATCTTCAAAATAATATTAGGCTGTACGTATTAAAAATATGCAATATTTATAAACGGGTAGAGACGATTTAATTATTCGGATACATTGGACGCGGACCGCGGTGGTTAGGATAAGGAGACGAGAAGAAGAATAATCGACAGTAAATAAAAACACAATACACTCGTGTACGGGGGACACGAAACACAATGCGCGTTTACCACTACCATACCAATAATTGCATCAGCGGTACCAGCACGTCTGACAGCAACAGAAGCAGCACGGCGGTGGTCGCATCGGACGCCTCCCGGACTGTTGTCGTTGTCGCCGACGCACGTTTGTCCGAATTGCACTAACCCCAGAGGTATAATTAATATACGATTAACACTTATCACCGAAATTCAATCATCACATTATTACCTACCGTCTCGCTCGCGTCTACGTGTGGTCGAGTGCCCTCTGCACAGGGCCCGAGATCGTGGCGCACCGCACGTGGACTTGTCGACGGTCTGTGGGGGTCTTCGGATTCTTGTCGCAAACCTCTAAGTAAACCGCACACACACGCGTCGCTCAAGTCGACTCGAGAACTCGACTAGTGGAACTGGATATTCTTACCTAGGAGCAGTTCTCCGGTCGAATCACTCTTGAGTGATTTTTCACTAGACATTTTTTTTTTTTGGCTTCCATTCTTTCATTTATTCTCGTTTAAGAACCTCTCATTTTTTTTTGTTGCACTATGTGTCAAAGTTCATCGACTATAGGTGGTAACTGTTTTTAAGTTTTGATAGATAGAAATAAAATGTACATATTATATAATTTACTTACATTATTATTTATTTTCTATTCTAGCTTCCCGCAAACATTGCTTGTTTAGTCAAACTACCATGCTGGACGACTAGGTATTAATCCCACCACAGTACCATGTCTTCTAATGGATCAGATGCAAAGAAACGCAAACTGCTGAACAATGAAGAAGCTATTCTCGAGTCGAGTACTAAGAAGTATGTACTTGCACTATATTATATATTGTTTTTGTTTTATGTAGCTTCTGAAAACAAATATCTTACTGGTTGTGCATCTTTGATTAATATTATAATCTGTGTTGTCATTCAATAATGATTAATGTGTATTATTTTATGACTGTGTTCATAATATCTCGTAAAATACTAAATAAAATAAAATGTGTTCTTACTTCAGCAATAAAAATTTTTTTCATAACTAACACAATATCTACACTATAAATCAATTGTTTTTTTAATTTAAACATCATCTAAAAAAATAATTTAGTGTTTGACCTTACACAATATTCATACATATCTTTTATAGAAAAAACTAAAAAAACATTTTTTTTATGACAAAATGTTAAGGTGTATAAAATTAATTTTGATATTTACAATACTTATGATTTTATAGGTAACTGTAGTACTAGTATAAGCCAGTTTTGTTTACATTTTTAATTACCTATGTTAATTAATAATTTATGTAAACCCTATAACAAGACTGTGTATAAATTGTTGTAGAATCAAGGTACAAGCTCAGCGTAAATTTGCCCAAAATGCTGTGATACCTACCAGCACTGCACAGAAGCCTATTCCGACTTCAGTGGTGCCTAATAATGTGACTAAACCTCCAATTAAACGGCCAAATACTGAAGACTTTCTTACCTTCCTTTGTTTTAGAGGTAATTTAATTGTATTTCAAATTAAATTTAAATATCAAATTATTGATTATTTTGTCGTCTAGGTACAAGTTTATTACCACCACGACTAGATTTCTTCAATAAACCTCAACGCTCTCTATCGGCACAAGAGATTGCTGCTGGAAAAGTATTTGAATTATACATTTTCTATTGAGTTATCTATTATGATTTTTTATATCATTTAATTAGGTACTGAATTTTATTTTGTTTTGTATTTATAGAAAAGAAGAAAAAGCACTCCTATACTGCCAGTAACTAATACGAATAATCCATATGTAAATAGTGTAAATAATGAATCAATTGAACGGAAGAAAATTAGTCAGTTACCACAGACCAAGTTTCCATTATCTAAACTGGGACATAAAGGTAAAGTGAATATAATTTGTAAAGTCTTGAACATTTTTAAATTCCTTATTTCATTACTTAGTTATGGGTCGAAAGTTGGTAAGGTCCAGTTCAAGGTATACTGTTCGACAAGAAGCTCTCACATTACGTCAATTAGCCCTTCGTCATGTTCCAAAAATAAAAAAATCAATGTCAAAAGTTATTAAGTAAGACAATTATTAGCATTGATACATAATTAAATATGTATTAAACCGATTATTGTGTTATACCTGTAGACCTTTAGTAAAAGAAAATATTAATAAAAAAACTGAGAAAAATGGAAAACAAGTGTCTTTAGACGGTAAGCAAATACAAAAGTTGAAAGGCCGTATAACCCGATCAAATTCTTTACCGAGTATATTTTGTCCTGCGATAAATCAACTTCGAGGTAAAAAATTTGATTAATATTCTATTGTGCTTATGACTTAATTCAACATATATTTCAGATGACAAAGGGAAATGGTGTAAAGGGAGTTGTAGTAATAAACCTTCTTCAAAAACATCTTCAGATGATTCAAAGGATGTTGAAGAAGAAAGGCCATCGAGAAAAAAGACTGCATCAAACAATTTAGATCATAGAAGTAATAGTCTGGGTAACATGAAACGAAAGACTAGTATTGTTAAATGTAAAGTGGCAAATAAAAATAACAGAAAAACTAGAAGTTTAGCGAGTAAAAATAAGAGCAGCGACCAAGATAATTATGTTGTTCCTGATAAGAAGTGTGATAAAAATTTGAAGACTGTATCTAAGAGTAGCAAAGCAAACAGTTTAATTGAAACAAAATTAACAGTGGATGTGAAAAGAAGAACATCTTCCGTGGATAACATGAAAACCACACGTGAGAGTAAAGATTTAATTAGGTATGTCTGAAGTGATAAATGTTCCTTATTAAAAAATTTAATAAAATAAAATGAATATTTATTTATTTTTAATTATTATTGTTATAGTTTAACTCGTTCAAGGCCACCTAGAAGAACTAAAGAAGCTGCCACTTTATTTATGGAAATGTTACGAAAAGATATGCGGTGCCCTGATGAACAAGAAGAAGATGATACATCATCCGTTGAGAGTTTCCCTGAACTTCCGAATACACGAATAAACGGTAAGTTGTAATATTTACCTGGTGTTTTCTATGCATTCTTTTACAAAGTTCGATTTTACTTTTCTTAAACTGATAATTTTATAATTATTGTAAGTTGTTATTAATTTGTTTCACATGCATGCATAACAGTCAATCAGAGATAAAATATTTCTGGTTTGTTATTAGTTCAACTGTGAAAATACTTGGACTTTAATTCCAAATAAAAGAAGCTACAGTTTGACATGGCATGCTAGTGTACACAGTTATTTTATATATTTTTTTATTGTTGTACCACATGTNNACATGTTATATATAAGAATACTTTATAACATTACTTTTTAAAATTTTAAATATAATAATTGTACCATTTTAAAATGTAGAGGTATTGTTTTGATTAAAAATTAAATTATCTTATGAAGATTTATACTTGAGAAATTAAGTTTCTTTATTAATAATTATTTAAACCGTAGAAGTTAGACATATTAAAATTTAAGTTTAGATACAGATTTTGAAAATTTACTTCTTTCACTAGCCAATAGATTAAGTATGTGATATGTACTTATATAGTTCTGTGGTAAACAATTAAATTATTATTTTTATAGTCAATATGTTTATTGGATGTTATAGAATTAATTATTTGGTTTTCACTTTTTTCTTATATTTTATATTGATACCTCTTACAATAATAATAAAAATGAATATAGAATACAATTAGAAAATAATATTTTTCAGAACAACGTGAACGTGAATTGAAAGTGTTTTCAAAGCAAAACAAAATTGAAAAACAACAAGTAGAAAAAAAGGATGATAAACCATTGTCACTAGAGATTGATGGTAAAAAGACAATATTAACTGACAAAAAGAAGGTTAATAAGTTGAAAAAAAAGGTTGAGGTGAAAACTCTGGAAAAGATAAAGATGAAAGAAGTTATAGAGACGATTAACTTTAATGAAAACAGTGGAACATCATCTTTTAAAAGGAATCTAAGGCCTCGACGTTCCTCTACCATGTTAGATGATTATATCATGACTGATTCGGACGAGGACGACATGAAATGTGAACCCGTTATAGAAGTGACGAAATGTGAACCTCTTAAACCTTCAACCAAAACGACAACTGTGGCAGGGGAATCAAAATCTCAAAAATGTAAGTTAAGTACTGACGAATCTGTTAAAAAAAATCTTAAAATCAATAAGACTGACTTGAAACCGAAAAAAGATTTGATTAAAGATTCTGAAGTGAAAAAAAGTCTTTCTGAAACTAAGTCAAAAAGCATTTTATTAAAACGTGACAAAGAGCTAGAAATCAAGAATATTAAAAATACTGCTGTAGATAAAAAAAATGAAAGATCGTCAAAAAATAAGACTGAAATCGTAGTAATTACTAAAGAACCAAAAACTACCGGCATTGGTTTAAAAAACGCCGGAAAAAAAGTGCCACCCCCTAAGCAGCAGTCGACAAAAAAGGAAAATGCCTCAAACAAGAAAAAATCCAATTTAGATTTATATAATAATAATAACAACAATAAAAAAAAACGGTCAACATCGTCATCGTCGGTGACGTCTTCTTCGTCTTCCATGTTTAGCGGTATTACTAGTCAAACAAAAGAAGAGCTTTTGGAACGTATGGCCGCGAATTTTGATGCCAAACCTACCGCTTGTGAGGGTGTCGAGAAATCTGCTGCCGATAGTGTGACGTCGATAACAACAGCGGAAAGCAATAACGGCACAGCTGTGAAAAAAAATACCCAAAGCAACGCAAAGGAAAAACATGTGGAAAGTCACGTGATTGAAAAAAATGCTCAGAGCGGTAGTATTGTGGTGGAAAAAAAGGCAGCTTTCGAAGTTAAATCAGTAAATAACGAATTGGCGAAGAGCAAACAGGAGTTGGAAAAAGTTTCAAAAACGGAGAACGTAGTTGCAGTGCCAAAAGAAGAAAATGTCATTGTGACCGCTGAAAAAGTAGAAAACGTGGTCATGGTTGTCGACAAGGTAGAGAAAACCGAGTCCGTGGTAGTGCCATTGAACAAAGTAGAAAAAGTGGAAAACATGGTGTTTCAGACCATAGCGAAAGACCTTTTCTTGGGGCAGCAGAAAGAGATCAAGATCACCATACCCGAATACTTCTCCGGGAAAAACTTCCAGTTGGACAACAGGTTTAAACAAGACGATGGGCTTTCCGTGTTGTCCGAGATTTGTAGCGCCTTGCCTAGGTTTAACGAACCGTATGTGTCCAGTAGACAGCTGTTGAACGGCAAGATGCCGGCGCCCGGGGATAGCAGTTTCGTGAGGTACGTCCCGCCAGTGAACAGCGGAGATGAGAAGCCTTCGGTGCCGACTCTCACTCCTCCGTCGTTTGATAGTAGGTGTGTCAAAATCGTGAACTTGGCTCGTGGCAGCATCTCGTCCGGGGCCAATGACAAAAATGATTTGGCCACGTCTTGGAGACAGGCGTTCAAAAATGTCAAACTACCGAAAAATGGAATCGTCTCATCCGCCGTATCGGCCGGTAACAACTTGATTGGTTGGACTAAAAAGAAACAAAACGACAATCAAACACCGCCACCGAAGACATGCGTCGATAGTATTGATGGCGGTGGCGGCGATGATGGTGGTACCAAAGAAATAGTTGCCGATAGTAATTCGATGAAAAACACTCTTCAGTCATCACTGATGAATGGTATCACTGAAAATAAATCTGAACCTACATGCCAAAAGACTTGTTGTGGCGAATCGAAAACCATCGAAATGTTGGACTGCAAAAAGACTGTGCCGGCGTCGGCACCCATCAACGCTTCTTATTTGGCCAAAACGACGATATTAAACAGTACGAAGTATGATTTGAAATTTGAAAAACGTTCCTCGTCGGCTGCAGCGTCAGCGACCACGGCAGCTCCCATCAGCTTAGAAAAACAACAACAAATACGCAAAGACGTGGTGGGTGACGTGTCATCTTCAGACGATCAGAGTCCGGAGAAGAAGATATTCCACCAGCGGCGGCTGTCCACCACTCAGTCATGTAGCGGAAACAGTTCCGATGCCTTCTCACCCGATAACGAGACGAGTGTTTACGCTTTCCAACCTGATTTGCCTATAGCCAGCACCCCTTTCCGTCGGAATAAACCCCAATCGCCCGCAAAGTCAAGGACGGTTTCGCCAAACACGTCAATCGCTGTAAGTAAAATACCAAAATATGAGGACTCGCTTTGCTGTATAGGAGTTATTAAGTGTACTGGTTGAGTAGAGGTCACTATAATACATGCGTTAAATTTGAATTAAATAGTAAATTATTGTGTACGATGACAAATAATTCTGATCGATAGGTCGTATAAAATAAAAATAAATATATTTTTTTCTTTTAGTAACACGGTAGGTTCAGCAATTTTTTGCTAAGTACAAATCGCTTGAATTATTTATCAGTTTATTTAATAATACTAGTTCTTATTAACTTATAAACTAATGCTGACGTACCGTGATGGCATGATAGGTGGATGCGAATTGTTTCATGGTATAAATAGTTAAAATTTAATCTAAATATTTTGAACATTTAATCGTGTATAAGAATAATAATATACTCAGTGGCAGAAGTTTCAAGTCTACGAATATTATTTATTAAACTACAGAAAATTAAAAAAAATTGGAAGTATGTATTTTGAATTTTTTTTGTTTGCCGTAAGAATAAGTTTTGATGAACCTTGTATTAAAATTTCAAGATTTCTTACTCACAAAAATCCATTTTTTCATACATGTATCGAAAAATAAATATAAAAGTAGACAACTTCTTATATCTATAAATCGTACAAAAATAACCTAATTATTTTTATATTATGTATAGCAAAGTATGGTGTGAATATTAATTAGTGAGAATTTAAAGTCTTTACAGTTATTCATTTTTTAATTACAACAAAAAACAATCGAATATCAAAATATTGTTTTCTGTAAAATCGGTTTTTTCCCGATTGCCTATTTCAAAAAGTTTTGGAATTTTTCACTTTTGACCGACATAAACTACCAACCCGATCTAATTTTCGAACACAAACTTCTCTCAAAGTTCAAGATCAAAAAATTTTTGTATATACTATATTACGTGTGCACAGCCACAAAAATTAAAAACGCATCATTGTAAAGTTAAAAGTTTTATTGCTCTGCTCAGAATCTAAAATAAGGATAGGGGAAGGATCAACGAAAATACTTACCCTTTTTTGTTCATTTGGCTTAGGTGAGTATTGAAAACGATTCTATGGAAGAAAAATCTCACCAGTCCACTGTGTCATCGACGACAACGGACGTTGATAGTGAGGAAGGACGACTTTTTTACATCCCCTTACCGGCCGGGGTTCGGGCACAGCCGATGATCCAGGGCGTCACAGTCAAGCTTGGTACGGAAGGACCGCAGAAAAAATTAGTGATGAGCGCTAAGCTGGTAACCAAACCCCCGGCATCTACGATACCAGTCAGGTGTGTAGAGGGTCTTGTAGAAGTCATCCATAAAAATAACAATTAAAACAAATGTAGTTTGATTAGTTCTGCATAATCATGTGTATGACTTTCTTTCAAGTTTAATTTATTATAATATGAATTTGTATTAGTTACAATTTATAATTTATCTGCACACAGTTCCATATCACCAAAACCCGAGCGGAAAATCAAACCGCTGTGCACGACGAAAATAACCAATAGCACCACTCCTGTCGGCACTGTGCAACCAACTACTAGAACTATTCAGCCCCCAAAGTGTACCCCCTCGACTTCGAAACAAGTTTTACCACTACCGTCGCAGTCACAAATTCCTGAAACAAAAGATGATAAGAAACGGTTACAACAAATCACTACAACTACTAATTCTACTACTACTGCCATTACTTCTGCTAAGGAATCTAAAAAATTGTCATCTGTCGCTAACAACAAGAAACAAAAAAAGTTGGTCAAATTGCAGGGGGACATGGTTTTAAATTTGTGTGTAAATATACTGCTGTACTAATCTGTTTTTATTTTTAAGGACTGAAAAACAAGTTAACAATAAAAGGAAGTCCAGTGAAAAAGTTGCTTCAAAAAAGAAATTAGCAAAAGAACATGCTCACATGTTGGACGCCCCGACATTTTACCCATCCGAAGAAGATTTCAAGGATCCTTTAGAATATTTTGAAATTGTTAAACCCATTGCTCAAAAGTATGGTATATGCAGAGTTGTGCCGCCGCCCAGTTTCAAGGTCTGTATAATATATATTTAATACCTATTCAAAATAATATAATATAGTGTATTTTTAGTTTTTACTCTTATTCCACCCAAAATTGTTAAAGTTATACCCGTTACTTTCTAAATACTCAATAGTTAATAGTAAATATAGTAACTTAACTTCAATTGTCTCTCTTTGAAACTATTTAAGTAAAATTATACAGCTATCACATTTTTATAAGAAAAATATTTTTATTTTGAATTAAGGGTTTTTACCTAGCTATGATATTAATAATTATAATAATTATTATTCAAAATCAGTAAAAATAATTGTATTGACTATTGCACTTATTTTTCAAACTCAGCCGGAATGTAAAGTCAGCGACGATATGCGTTTCACGGCATACAACCAGTATGTGCACAAGATGATGAACCGTTGGGGCCCTAATGTCCGCGAAATGATGGCCATGAAAAAGTACCTAGAAACACAGTCTATAGTCTTTTCCAATCCACCACTCATTGGTGGCATGGAACTGGACTTACCCAAGCTGTACCATACAGTACAGGAGCTCGGTGGACTCAAAGAAGTGATAGAGCTGGATAAGTGGTGTCGTGTCGCTGATCTGATGAAAATTCCAAAGAGTGCTCAAGACCGTGTAACCAAACTCGATGACATATACTGCAAATATCTATTGCCATACGACACACTCTCGCACGGTAAGTCCATAGAGTAGTCGTCAAGATCTGCTAAAAATTATTGGTTGACTGTATTCTCTAAAACACCGGATTTATTAATCCATTTCTTTAGATGAACGGCAAAAACTGATCTCTGAAGTCGACAAAGAGTGGAAACAGATCTGTAAAAAAGGTGACACTGATGACGAGCTGTATGAAGACGTCAACGATTGTATAGCAAAGGTATAGACAATATAATATTGCTTCATAGATATGAGTAAAATGCTTCTGAAAGTATAAAAATATAAAATCAAAACAATCTTGCAGAAAGTTGTTCTATTTAACTCATGGTAAACTGTTACAATAAGCTCATGGCTGAAAGTTAATGATGGTTCTTAAAAATATTTTCGTTCCCACCAATAAATAAAAAATTTTAACTTTAAATATAATCAGCAGTGTTGTGCATTTGTTCTACAGTAAATATTCTATAAAAATAATAACCTGATTTTCCTTTTTCTCCAAAATATCCCTTGTCCAACCCTTCCGCCACCTCATCATTTATTCACACCAGCTATACTCTATTCAGAACAAAATCGTACCTCAGCGGCCCATTTCTGCGCATGGGAGTGGCTTCGTTCCGCAACGCTAGCCTCTTGAGCTCGACTAGGTGGAGGAAGCTTCAAACCGTCGAATAGTGTATTTTTCTATTCTGTCCAACAATTCTTCATTCTTTTTTTTCCTCGTTCGTTCTACATTGATTTCTATCATATTTCTTTCCCTCAGCATCTCCAAATAACCTCCTAATAACATGAAAAACCTATTCTTCCTCATTTTGTCTACAATTGGTGCTAGCCCTACACTACCCTTTATGAATTAAAACAATAGTGCAAACACAAATTAATTTAAGTGTTTTAATAAATGATTAAAGTAATTAAAAAAAAAAAAAATGTTTGATTATTTCATTCACTATTTATGTGTAAAGGGTCGAAGTATCGCATTGAGCGCCTATTATCGGGTAGCACGCAATACCATTGCCATGTGGTTCAAGGAACAGCAGCAGCAGCAGCAACAACCGTCAGGCGGACACTCATCATCGACTTCAACTGCGGCAGCAGCGGTGGTCCGGGCTGAAGATGTCGAATCTCTCTACTGGAAAAATGTGCAGGACAGGAAGAACCACATTTGTGTATTGTCGGGTTCAATCGATTCGGGAGCTGAGGGTTACGGGTTCCCAACAACGAAGACAGCCACGTTCACCAAACATCCATGGAACCTGAAAGTACTTACTAACAACCCGGTGTCTGTGCTCAAGTCGCTGGGCCCAGTGATGGGCATGACTGTGCCCACTATACACATGGGTATGGTATTCTCGGCGTGCTGCTGGTACAAGGACCCTCATGGATTGCCGTGGATTGAGTACCTACATACCGGCGCTGACAAAGTGTGGTACGGGGTGCCATCCTGTCAGAGCGATCGGTTTCGGGCAGCCATGAAGCGCCTGCTACCCCGAGCTGTAGCTGAAGGTCAGAACCATCACACTTGGCTAGCCGCGGACAGCGGAATGGTGCCACCCGCTCGGTTACTTGAACACGGCGTCACACTCACCCGGACCGTGCAGAAACCAGGCCAGTTCCTCATCGTCATGCCACGCGCTTACACATGCAACGTGTCTACCGGATACGTAATATCTGAGAGCGTATACTTCACACAGCCCGGTTGGCTCGACACTGCAGAGAAGATTTTCCAGGTACATAATGTGTACATTTTTTTAATTTTGTTAATTCTATTGCCAACGATGAACAAATTGTCGTGATTTTTAACAAAATTATATTTAAAAATAAATAGTGTTAAAAAGAGTCCAATATGTGAATAGGATTACTCTGATAATAATAATACTATTCCCCTATTCACTCAAACTACTGCAACCTAATTGATTTGTATTATACGGTTTCAGGACTTGCAAAAAAACTGTGAACCTGCCGCCTTTTCATTTGAAAAGCTACTGATAAACATGTCCACAGATTTGCGTACCCCTCAAAACATACTGAAACAGGTAAGTCAACTTGTCTCGGATGATACTGTTATTCAGGTTATTTTCCTATGATTTTGCTATAAATTTATAAAATGGTTGATTCACAGTTTAAGGTGAATGACAGGTTTATATTATATTAGCTTGAAAGGGTGCATAATGATACGTTTCTGTAGCAATATTTAAACTTTTTCCATGATATCAACAAGGAGAGATGCCAGAAAAGTTGACTCAGAATTTTTAAAAACTCAATTTTTCTCATTACAGTTTAACCATTATTGTACTACATTATAATTAAATGTTAAACATATTTAAGATGTAAGTTGCCCGAAAAAAATCAATAGTAAATTAAATTGTTTTAATATGGTTCAATTAAAATAAAAAAATTTATATGTGATAGCTGAGAAAAGGGAGCTTAAAAGTGGGTTCATCAATCAAAATGCTCAATATTATGTCATTTTATCATTGGTATTGTATATACCATCCATTAAAGAGCTATTGAAGTGCTGGATGGCTAACCACACTTAGAGCGCTTATAAAGCTTAAAAATTGAAAACACAAGTTTAAGTAGTACAACAAATTTTTTGCGAATAATTGTTTGTTGTAAATTTAAATGTAACATTTATAATAATTTTAGTTTTTTTTGTTTTTAACTATTCTTTCTTCCATGTCTAACAGCTTCTAAACATGTTAAGCAACATGAGAGACTGTGAAGTGGCGCTTCGGAGTCAACTGGTAGAGGATTTAGGCCTAAAAGCATCTGAACGTATTCGGCCCACAACGTCCAAATCAAACGAGCATAATGATGACTATGAGTGTGACGTGTGCCATTCAATTCTTTACATATCAATGGTAAACTGCAATATTATTATTATCATAAATACAATTTGTTATTTTAAATGTAAGGCACTTGTACTTTGTCAAATTGTAAATATTAGTTTATAAATAATTATCCATGTATTCATATTGTCAATAGAAAACAACTTAAATCATTGTATAATATAAATTTTTAAATGCCTCTAATTAATTTTAGCAATGTTTCTATACATACAAGTCAAACTGAATACAGTAATTGTACGAAAAGATATTATCAAAATATTTAGGCTCTCTTTTAATTATACAGTGGTCGCTGCTAATAGTATTCACTTTGGTTCTAGACAAAATGAATAACAGAGTGTTTTAAGTAAAAAAACCTGTACTTAAACTTATTACCACTGTACTTCAAAGTTGTTGGCAAAGTCCTGGTTAAATCATTAGCCCAAATTTGTTGAATAGTTCTTCCCCTCCCCCATAGTATTTTCTGTATATGATAAATGCTTAGAACTGAGTAGATATGGATTTTTTAATAGAGTGGACAAAGACAAAACTATAACAAAAAAGAGATATTAGAAAATTTCAAAGTTTGATTAATCACTTTCTGTCCCACTCTTAATACCAAAGGCTCAAAACAGAACTTGTTTGAATGTGGATATGAATAACAAGCTTATTTTTTTGTTTGTACAGGTGAACAACTCTCATGAAGACTGTGACTATTGTCTGAGACATGGCATTGAAATTTTATCGAAAAAACACAATCAACTCAAGTATTGCAAGTTTTTGTACACTTTTGATGAGGTGAGACAAACCTATTTTCTAGGAATAGTCCCAACCTTAAATTGTGCCCTTTAAAATATGCATCTTTGTATACTACTGTACTCCCGCCCATGAGAGAACAACTGTAATTTGTGTATTGTAATGACGGTCCTCAGTGTTCTCTAGCCATATTTTCTCCCACTATAGTTCCGATCCCCGCTACCTGGCGGCGTGTATACAACAATAAATATCCTCCAAAAATATGTTATGCCATAAATGTAACTGTTGTAACTGCTATTGCTACATATACACAAATGTCAATGATGCCTCTAAGAGATTTATTATCTTGGGCACCTTGGAGGATTTTATTGATATTATTTTTAAGTCAGTTATGATTATTTTAAAATGTACAGTTCAAAAATGGTTATAGCTTGCTTTTCAATAAAAATATCAATAAAAGCCTCCTTGATGACCTGGATAATAATCTTACCTTTAAATTTTATTGTGTTTCAATTTACTCTAATTTTAAAATTAACAAGAGTAAAATGGATTATGAAGAGCATAAAATTTGCCATGTAGTATATTTGTAAGACGGAGACAACATATTATGCTTGTGTGGCAGGACCTGGATATGTTGTCTCCATCTTCGCAAATTTGGGTTCAGCAATTCCAATTTTATGTACATAGTAACCTTTAATAGTGGAGTGAATTGGCCTATTATCAAAGTTAAGAACATTGTCAGTGTTTTTGTGATATTTTACTTTTCAAGAAAAATATGAGTATTTAAAATGTTTCCAAACTTGCTTACATATTAAAATATTGTTAAATACCAATGGAAAAACACATGGACGCAGCAAAAATGAACTGACTTTTAAATTTAATAATGAGTCAAATCACTATATTATTAAAAGTTATTGCACTAAACTAGAACTTCTGAACACAAATTTGTTATACATTGTTATATTATCATATATGTGTATAATTTGTTATGTTCATTGGTATAATGGAGACAACAAATGGTAGTGTGGCAACCTCTTAAGATAAATTTGGGATTTAATTGATTTCATTTTATTAGTATTTGTGTGGTAGATCACGAAACATATTACTAACATAGCATAACAGTGGGTCAATCTTTATGTCTATCTGTTAAGGCCGCAAATTTATATATGGAAGTAGGATGGAAATGGTGCGTGAGTCATAAATTAACAGAATCTACTAGATCTATTAATATATGATCATAATATTTATGGTATTATATACCTATACACTATTGTAAAATGTATAAACTATAGTATGGTCCCTATGGGATTGGTTGTAAGGTGGTATTGTAAATAGGGTTTAGTTGACAACATAAACTTTTTGGAACTTTATCACCATAACATAATAATCATTCATTTCTGTAGTATGAAATAAAAATGTCTCATTCAACTATAGTAGTATATTGTAATACTTAATTTTCACTATGATTTGTATTTAATTTTTTTTTTTTTGTATTTCAGACTGATTTGGATACGATATTAGTAAAACTTCGTGAAAGGATTGATTCAAAAAAAAAAAAGACATCTACCAAAAGTTGATGATTCCTGGATTAGTTACAAACATATACTTATGAATATTAAAATAAAAAAATTTAATTTTTTTAACTACAAATAATAATTGAATAAATCTAAAAATATTGCATAGGTCATTTTCTAATGAAATTATATCAAGTTATGTTGCCGTTGAGTGTGTTCGATCATATTATATTATTATACTCTCCCTAGAGAGTAAATTTCAAGACTTAATTTTAATTTTTTTATTTTCTCATATGTTCCAACATTTTGTGATTTAATTTTTTTTTTATTATTATTTATTATTACAATATTATTTTAATTTTTTACATTTGTACAAAAATTGTGTTCATGTGGTCTCAGAAATTTGTTAATTATCCGTTTAGCAAATTTTTGTACTTAATAGATTTAATAATAGTATTTTATCAAACTTATATGTTGCGTGCTCGAATAGTTTTATTTGTGTACAATTCATTGTGTTACAAAACCAATGTTGACTGGTTACTCTTAAAAATCAATGATGTCTGAAGAGTCTAGTATAAAACAAAAACAAAATAATAATAAATGCGATTAGTATTATTAAAAATATAACTGTTTCTTCTTGTCATGCTTAGTTACAGAAAAGTTAAGCATTGGTATACCTGATGTGACGCATTCTGATAAGCCAGTGGAAAAATTGATTTTTCTGTAGATAATATTTAGGTATAATTTATAGTACAATTAATAGTTTCTTAGCTATCTCCTTTTATGAGTCTTATGCATAAGCTTCTCACTGTATTTATATAATTCCCTAGCAATACCAATCATCTGAAATATTTGCACACGCTAAAAGATTTTTTTGACATTCCGTCCAAGTTTATACCTTAATCGGGCGTTTATTCATCATTTTGACCATTTTTTCAAAAACCAGATTAAAAATAATCATTTAAAGTGGAAACCAGTGTTTACCAGGACTGCTCTCAAAAGAGGGTTCAACATTTTTTTTTATATGGATACCGGACATTTATCATTTTCACATTCAAAATATAAAAACTCATGTTCAACTTTTGAAGATTTCGAAGACTCTGGATCCCTTAAAACCCCCAGCTATAGCCTTGCAGCCATTACTTTAACCGTAGTCTTTTTTACATTCACTTTTATTAGACTGATGAGTTTCTGTGTGAAACTTATATGGTATGTTGTAAATACTTCCTCTATTAATGCTGTAGTATGCTCTTTTCAGGGTTATATAATGTCGAAGTTTTTTGGAACATTTGTCTTACCATACATAATAATGCACCAAAAATGACCAAAATGTTTGTTCTACATCAATTTATTTTCTTTGAGACCAACTGGCTCCTTTTCACTGAGATGAAATATACTGTATACAAACAAAATATAAGACTGAGATATTTACACTGTTTAGGTTAAGAACTGTACTACACTCAGACCATTTTTTACCGTCAGTAGTCTGGCAATATCTGTCTGATGCCCACCAAGTCAGCGATCCGTATGCCTGCTGTGATGCCGACAGAAAATAGATAATGTAAATACATATTGCCTATTGAGAGTATGAAAATAGAATAATGATACATAAAATGTAAACAATAGAAGAGTAAAAATATTACCAGTGAGATGCATTGAGAATTTTAGAAGTACAATGATAATTCACTTGGGTAAAATTCCAAATTACAAACCACATATCACTTTTGGTCGTATCATACCTAAGTATATTGATCGCCAAGTAATTTTGTTTAGTTTGGAAGATAAAAATAAAAAATTAATGATTTCCAGATAAAAAAAATCTTTGACAAATCTTAATATATTTTTTAAATGAAGACAATATTTTTCTGAGATATGTTAATGGACCAGTTTTTTGCCTTCAAGTTGCCTACCGTTGCCTTAAAAGATCAAGTTAAACATTGATCTTAAATTCTTAACGGGTCTAAATGGCTAACTAGTAATTATTTGTGGTTTATTATGGCTTATATTACATTATATAATATAATTTATAATAAAATAATGAGTGTTAAAATATAAAAATTATATTAATATTTATTTTGTACTCAAGTTGCATTAGAAATAGTATAATACGAGTAATGAAAGTAAAAAGAACAACAATGTGTTATAAAAACATTAACAAATACTTAATACATAAAAAATTATCAATCTTTATATTTTCAATTGGTAAGCTCAGAGGTCTGTCGTGGACAAGGTAACAACCAGATGTGTACGAAAATCATATGTTAGTGTTATTTTCCATTAATAAATCTGAAAACGAAATAATTATTGTTACAAGTCCTGAAGTCCAGCACGTGATGGTTGTAGTAGGAAATACTGACTTATGGTATGAGAAATCACCCTGGGAATGAATTTTTCGCACATGTTTGGTCAAGTTGCTCTGGCTATTGGATGAATGGTTGCAGAATGGACAACAATAAGGCTTGCAACGCGAGTGTATGACTGTATGTCTCTTGAGCAGCGTCAGTGTTTTAAATGATTTGTCACAAATTTGACATGAGTGTACAGGTTCATTGTGTACAGTGTTTTGGTGAGTAATCAACCGGCTCTTGATAGCAAACATTGAACCACATTCTTCACACCTTTAAAAAAACATTTTTCATAAGAAATAAAATTTAATCACTGAGTAAATGTACAATAAAAGACTTGTAAATAAATTTCTAAAATATAACTCAATATGAAACATGTAGCAAAATAATTTTTTACATGTTTTGAGATGTTGGTAGGGGCTTGTCAAGATTAGATGACTATAGAATTAAATATTTGAGTCATTGATTTTGCATAGTGGTATCTAATAAAGCAGAGTAAGAGGACACTGTTACTGTACGGGTGTCTCCGTCTTACAACATACAACATAAATTGGTGTTCATAAATAAGTTGGTCATTGAAATACTCACATGTAAGATTTAACTTTGTCGTGAGTGTATGAATGTACATTCATATCATGTTTTGACGCACTCACATGGTAGCAAACAGAGCAGACAAATTTTGCTCCTATGTGATCACAGTGTTTCAATTTTTTATGACGTTTCAATGAATCGTACAAAAACGTTGTATAAGTGCACTATAATGCAAACAAACAAACACATTAATTATTTGTAATGTATTTGATATTTTAGTTAGGTTTATTTATAAATGGTAATATATTAAAATATGAAAAATAAAATTATGAATGGTTTATAAGTTACCAATGTACACGAATATTGTTGTTTTTTAGTGTGACTAGCATTTACATGTCGCTCTAAGTTGTATTTATCAAAAAATTTTCGCTCACAATAACTACAGAAATAGTCGCACACCCCCATATGACGTTTTAGATGTTTTTTCAAATCAGATTTTCTAGGTGTTTTGTATTTGCAGTCTGCACATTTGTAGACATTTTGTCTTTTCACAGCTGTATAAAATTAATACTATGTAAGAAAATCATAAAATAGAACAGAAGTTAAGTTTGAATAAAGTATGATTTGATGTAAATTGTCTTACAAGGTGATTTATTTTCACTACATAACGCTTTAAAGTTATCAAACGCCTTGTAATTTGTTTTTCTTTTAACCAATTCTACTTCTTTGAAATTTCTAAAAATAAACAAAAGGTATACAAAATACATAATAGATTATAATAAATAAACTTGCATACGTTTTAGTTAAGTCGTTCTCAGACTGTATCACTTCTGGAATGGTGGACTCGCTATCATTGATTTTACACATAAATTCTTGCAGTACTACATAAATTTTTTCGAGTGTAGATTTTTTCAATAAGGCTGTAGTCTGAACACATAAGATATTTTCAAAAGTCTGTTTACACTGAAAATTAAAACAGCAAAAATTATTATATGAGGTATACAAAGTTTCAAGTGTTTAATATGTATTTGTGGATTAAAGGTACACAGTTATTTTTGACAGCGTCAAGTAGGCAATCTTATTAACGTCATATACTTGCAAAGCAGTAAAGTGATGACTTTATAACAATGGTTAAATGAAAATAAAAAATCGTTAACTGTATACACTATCATGTTATTTATAATAGGACTCTTTAATTAATGTACTGACCATTCCACATTACAACTAGTATACACAATATCCATCATATCATTGACAAAATACACTTCACAATAAAAAAAATATATATATACTGGTGTGTTTCAAGATGTAGCACAAGAGTGTATAAGAGTCTGGTACTATGGCCTACTTTTTAAACTAAAATCTATGTTTCCCACTTACTAGTAGCTCATATTCAAGCCTATCTATAGAAGAAGTATACTTTTCTGTACAGTGGGGTTAGTCTTATTTAATCCAAGTTGGTATCCTCAAAGAGCTGTTGCAGTCCCAATGATATTCAAAATGTTTACTGTGATCATTCAACCACTCTCTAAACTACAACTGGGACCTGTTGTCGATGACAAACCTCTTCTCGCTCATTATTCTGATCCTGAAATGGCCTCAAACATGAAACAAAGACAATTAAATCTCTCTTCAATAAGGTATAAAGCCTGGGCGATAAAAGTAAATTAATCAAAATCGTTTCACTGCACATTCACGCTAGATTAAAAAAATGTCGTACCATCACATTCAGTCACTGAAAAATCTACCTTCAGCACAAAATGTTTGTTACTTATACCTACATTTGGATAGAAGATAACATAGACAAACCACATCCACACTAAAAGTTTTGCTTTCAATAACCACTCTCCAGTCTCCACAATTATGATCATCAAACATCTCTACTCCAATCTCCATAATGATCGAAACCTACTTATCCTCAAACCATCTTAAGACAGATGGCCGAATTGGAATTGGTTTTGCCTATTTGAATAAATTTACTATGACATAAAGTCCCATCAATGTATGGATTCTTAAAGCTTCACCAATTTTGCTGATTGTAAAAATGTAACTTGTAGATTTTGATATTAATTTATAATAAACAAAAAAAAGTATTTTTTTCCACCGTAAACTATTTTCATTAAATAATGAAATAAGTAATGGTAACATACACAATTTATACCATAAAAAAAATTGCAAATTTGGTGATAATTTTTTCTGTTATTTTTGCATAATGAAAGTAAAAAAAATTATTAGGTTTAGGTAGAACTAAAACTGAATTTAAGTATTTAAGTAATAAAAATACTTACTTAAGCATAGGTATTAAAGTTTTTAGGTACTTAAGTTAAGTGGATTATAAATTGATAATGAAAACACAAACAACATAGAAAGTAACATACAATACAAAATACTTTTACGACAATAATATATACTTAAATGATTATCAGGGCCATTAATTGAACTAATATGTAAATCATTTGTTTATAATATAATCAAATTGCAATTAATAATTTAAATTTTTTTTTGAAATGTTTAAAATTATTATTAGCAATACAAAATGTATAGGTTTTGAAAAATAAGAAAAAAAAATGCAATAACAAACAATTAATATTTACTTGCAACACCGAATCTTCTAACACTTGTGAATCATAACTATCATCACTGTACTTAGCCATTTGGGTTTATATATATTTTTATTCACTTCTAGAAGTACCCAATAAAAATGAGATCAAAACGTCAATGGCTAAGTATGGTGTCAAATTCTAGTAAAATTTGTCTTCACGAATTAATTACGACAAAAAAACGAAAAACTATGTCCATGCGAGACTGTACATCGCAGGACATGCTCAGTCAAACCAGTTAAACAGTAGATATTATATGTCAGATAGAAAACTAGATATAATAAAAAAAAAACTTTCAAAAAAAATTCAGTCATTGTTCATTTTTTTTATTATGGTGGTAGGGGGGGGGGTGAAGGGTTCACTATAATATAGAAACCTATGATAATAATATTATAGTATTATATATTTATATTTTATATAAGTATATATTTACGTGCACTTAATGATGCATTTCCAGCACCAGTGGTTCTGGCTTGTTATCTCGTCTCATTTGATAACTGCAGTACTGCACTCGTTATCAGTAAATAAACAGGTATATTATCACAGAATAACAAGCAATTTTTAAGAATATTCATAGACCTGACTACTTGGGTTCAAAGTTTGTGAGAATATTAGACAATTTTAATAGGTATCAATGTACCAACGAAGTAACAAATATGCTAGAGTATTTGGTACTAATTTCTTCATTTTTCAAATGGCTTTATTCTGTTGTGGTCATGGTCGAGGCCAAACCTGCTTCTAACTATCCATGGGTATCTTTTATTCTTTTGCTATTATTTCTCCCCCTCGTATCTAATCTCTGGTATTTTCTGCCAATATTTTTTCAATTTTGTCCATTCAGCTTTGGTATGGTCTGCGTACCTAGTGGTTTTTGAATGGGACTTCCATTAAATCCTAAAGGATCGCTTTCATTAAACCGTTTTATCTCCATACGACCGACCATACTTGACCAGTCAATGCAAATGCAATTATTCTATTTTGTAATACTGCTACTATTTGGGGCTCTTTGCTG
>PVMI01061124.1:0-10866 GCA_008528875.1 Aulacorthum solani | reverse complement strand
GATACAGCATAAAATAGAGTGGCAGGTTTCTCAATGGTTATCAAAATGTTTAAATAAATTATACTTACGTCTTATGTGCTATAACTATTATTATAACCCTACACATGGCTTATGTACCTAATTATTAATAGTTAGCTGGAACAAAATTCAATGAGCATATATTATTTCAATGTTCCAATCAAGTAGGTACACCGTCAAATTTACAATACAAAATGGCATTCTACAAAGTCTTGAATGAACTATATAATTATCTTGTCACCAAAGTCGATAAAATACTACCATAAATTAATTTCAACAAACCCAAGGCGGCGAGGAGATAAATGAGAGATGGAGATGAGCAAGAGAGAACGTGCATTCAGTGCGCCAGCGGCTTAATAGTAATGAGAAAAGGTATGCTACACGAACCGTTGTGCTTTTGAAGCCAGTGTGCAGTGTGTGCGTAGGGGCCGTGGGGTAATAACTGCCGAAATATCTGGAATCTCGACCTGGGCGACGCGCGATGGTGGAGGCAGCGGTGGTCACATAAAAGATATGCGGAGGAGGGGGTCACGTCCGTATCGTCCTCGCTGGTTTAATATTCATGAGAGTTTTCTGCCGTTTTATCGCCCTCTTAGTGCAAATATTCGTCGCCTAAACACACACGTAATAATAATAACACAGCACAACCGTCATAAAAAGCTCTAACCACCTGGAACGATATTGCACGTTTGCGTTTGACGTACATAATATTATATACAAATGTACGTGCGTATATATATTTAGGCACTATAAATATTTTATGTTAAAAAAAAAATACAAGAGGCCGTACGACGGCTCAACGCCTTCGAGAAAAATCTTAGCTTCCTTTTATGTGTATCGCGCTTATCTTACAACTGACGTCTGATAGAAGTAATTTAATTTAATTTGACTACTGCGTCTACAAATCAGAAAACATTCGTTTCCTGGGGTAATATTACGTAAGTTGTATGACGTACATATTCTGTATACATGATATACAATTACAACGGTAAAAAATTTAAAAATTGTTATCAAATTATATAGAAACGCATCATAAATATACCAATTTTCATAATATTATATTATGTACCTATCTAATTCTTGGTATTTCCGAAATGTTGTAACTCCAATTCACTAAGTGCATTAGAATAAACTTAGTTTAGAGAAAACACCACAAATAAATGTATTGCTTATCAATAGGCAGTCAAACAGAAAATTTACAATATCTGTTTTTCATCAGCGATGGAACAATATACATAATAATCTCCCATATTCTCGTCTCTGGCCTGCTCCATAAATCACCACTAACAAAATATTCGTGGATAATGATTTGCATTTCAAATGTCTTATTCAATTATTAAAACAAACATATTATAAAATATTTCATGCTTACTTTTAACCTAAAATATCGCAAAAACCATATAGGTAAGAGTCAAGACTAACTACAATCATAAATAAATAAATAAATAATACGACTGTCAGCTAGCCAAAAATATTCAATATTTAAGGAGAAGAATTGTTATATTTCAATTGTTAAAATTATTTCAGAAATAACTCTACTTAAAGCTAAATATATATTCATATACTTAACTAAGCATATTTTAATTTTAGTTTAAATGCCAAAATGTAAAAACTATTTAATACATACTTATACTTAGGTGTCATTTCTATAATAATACATTATAATTACTTAACAATTAATCAAAGCTGCTATAGATCTTAAATATAATTTAAAATTTATATTTTTACTATAGTAAAATGTCTTCAATTAAGTTCAAAATAATAACTAGGTACTGATTTGTTCTCAACAAAAAATACTGGCCAAAAGTCAAAATGTACTAGCAAGACATCCCATTTGTCTTTCACTAATTTATATGAACATTTTGTATGGTAGACAATAACTAGTAAACAACTATAATATGTAATGTAAACAGATATACGTATTTAAAATGTAATTATGATAAAAATACCAGGCACTTTAAATTCAAACTGTATAGTAAAACTAGAACTCTGCGTAGAACCAACAATATCTAAAAGCACTATTAATATTATTAAGTTATGAGAATAATTTTAGATGTTGGGAAAATGACACGTTAATGTTATGTACATACAAAAATATATCACATTGTTTAAATAACAATCTAAATAAGTCAATAAACTTTAAGAACGATATAGGTATGAGGTGATTTGCAGATGGTGATTAGGTCCAAACACATTTTTCCGAAGATTTAGCATTTTTTTTTATACAATTGTGTTTAGAAACTTCAAGATTGGTAAAATTCTAAGATTAAAGAGAAATGAAGGGTAGAAAGAGTACTCTACGAAATAGATGATAGGTACACCACTCTAACTTAAATGCTATTTAATAAAAAAAAAACTATCCGAACACAATTCAGTATTATTAAATCCACATTTTTGGCCAAGTATTCCCCTTTACAACATACAACTAAAATTATAGGTACCTATAGCAATCTGTATACCTATATATACATAGGTATACAGGTAGTGTATACCTATATATAGGTAGTGTTATAAGTTATAAGTTGTAACAAACAAAATTAGGACAATACAACAACAAATTGCGTTTAGATACAAAAACGCATATAATCTTCAAAACAATAAATCCCGAAATGAATGTTTTTTGTTAAAATAATAATCATCATGTTTAATATTTGATATTATTATCTATGTATAAGTAATTTTTAAAAATATCAATAGTTAGAATCGAGGTTAGAATAAACAATATTAATTCAAAATATTGATTTTAATCTAATAATAATCCACTGAGCTTAGTACAATGATCTAATAATTATTAATATGATATTCACAAACATTTTTAATAAAATTTATACTGTGGTTCCATGGGTCAAAATCAAAATATGTCAAATGACAATTTGTCCTTAGTAAGTGTAATTTGCCCCATAACAGAACGACGAAATCAAGCCAAAAACCTTATAAATGTGCACTCCATTGCCAGACGTAAACATATATATGACCTTTAACCCATTGGCCATTACGAATAAGCTCATTTAAACAGGAATTCCGAATTACCCAAACTATAAGATAAAATTATACACACGTAACTAAGGATTTAAGTAAATCCAAGCCACGGATTCGGCATTAAAATAAATCACCCAAAGCTTAATAGGTAATTGTAATGCTAATAGAGGGTATTTCTGGATATCCTTCCATGTAAAATATCAGGACAACGTCCTCAATTTTACATAAACCAAAATACCAAATTAAATTCAATCAAATTAAACCGAATTGTATTTAAAGTAAGAGTATAAGTTATACAGTTGAAGATTCTGAAGAAAAAAATTTAACAATATTTTTTACTTATTTTATGCTATAATTATACACTAGGCATAGGTAATATTATACAGTCTACCTAATATTAAAAATTACATTTATTGACAAATAAAATGTTTTCTTTTATAACATTTGAATTATATTGAGCTAATATACATATTAATATATGATGTGTTATTCCTTGTGTTATCCAGAAACAACTATACATTTATTTCACAGCCTACTAATATGCCACACTTATTATAACTTACCATGCATGTACTGCATAAATATTTTTTCTAGATGGTAAAATTACAACTAAATGTTGTTCAAGAAATATACTGAACATAATCATTATTTATTTCATTAAGTCATTATATTCTACTCGAATACTATTCATGATAATAATTTGTTTGCCCTGCCCATTAGCCATAAAATATCTCAAGAGCATTATTAATTACAATTTACAATTCATGTTACTGTAGGTAGTCAATAAAAAACGAATTCGTGACAAAACAAAATTCAACGTAGGCCGATTGAATACACAGAATTAATTTTATTAATTACTCATCTTTAAACACGTCAATTAGTTGCATATTAAATTTGAATACAAATTTCAGATATTTTAAAATATGTTATTTCGCATATATCCTTGTAACAACGAAAGAATTAATTATGGAATATAAATGCAAAAAATGAAAAACTAAAACAAAATAACCGTCAAAATTAAGACTGTATATATAATAATTGCCAAATTTATGTGATATGTGTCTTCAATTATAATAATATGATAGTATTTATATAAATTATTTAAGTTATTTTCATATAAAATAATACGAATGTTAAATTTAAGGTATGAATATATTACAGCAGCATATTTTAAGGAAACAAATTTTGGCAAAACTGGTTTTGAGACGGAATTTCCGTTTTTTCCTATTATTAAGAAAAGTAATGGATATTTTTTACCCCAAAAAGAGGACGCTATACCTGCATGTGTTGTGTCCATGACGCATAACATAGCAAATTCAGCCCATAACTTGCTTTAAATTTAAAATATTAAAAAACCTATATGTTATTGACTATGTAATATCCTTATTTCTAAATTTGGTAACAAGTAAATTTCCTCTAAAATTAAACATAACAAAGTTAAATAAATTACTTAGAACGTACAATTTGCTGTTTGGTATACAGGTATACACGTTTGTAAGACGGAGAAACACATGCGGGTATGGCGTTCCCTTAAGTATACTAACTAGATTTACATTCAAATCAGAATATATATTGAAGTGGAAGATCGATGTATTTTAGCTAAGTACTTCTTAAGGTGATAAAGGACACAAAAATAAATTTCGATCTGTGATCATTCAGCTGAAGTTGGTGCTTAGTGATACCTTTTATCGTGAACACACTGTACCTACATAATAGAGTATAAAGAATAATGATAGAAGAAATCAAAGAATATAAAATATCGTATAAGCGAAACCTAATAGTTATAATAGTAAAATATAACACAATTTAAAAAATAATTTAATTAAAGTTATGTTCATATTATGTTTAGAATAAACTTTATGAGATACTTAAAATATTTAGTTTCTATTAAATTATTCAACTTCTTGGTAATTGTAGGATAATAGAAACCAATTATTTTATAATGGTGTTATGTACTCCACTCACTCACTCTTGTGTACTGGTTATAACAAAAAAAACATTCATTAATTAATATTCAGAATCATTCTAGATGAGGGCCGAAGCCTTATACATATGTGGAATTTATTTTAAAAAAATCACATAACTAAAAACAAAAAAACTCTTTTTATTATTTATATTTAACGCCAATAATATTAAGCCTTATAGCAATATACCTAATGTTAAGCTTCATTACCAAGCACACATATTATATGCGTACCTATATATTTTATGTGTTTATTTTCAAAGTTATACAATTATTATAACTTATAAGTTATGAATTCTTAGCTAAAAATTATAGTATTTCAATGATTGTTTTCTATTTTTTTTAACTAATAATTTTTTGTAGTTTTTCAAGTACCTATAGAGGTCAAACGATTGAAGTGACTTTATTTATAAACTGGAAATTTAATTTATTTGGTACTTTACACTTTACTAGAGAGGTCATTTTTTGATATTATATATATTATAAGTTTATAAAAGCGTGAAGGAAACTAAGGAAAACTGCTAGAAAAAAATTTGAACATATTTTTGAACATCGATTTTAACGAAATCGATTTAAGTTACTACTCTGTTGTATTTAAATAAATAATACTTGACGCGACAAATCAAATAAAAATTTTAAAAAATGTATATCTTGTGTCTCGGTGATTTACGAAAAACGAGTGACCACCACCTAATGTCTCTGTATAATAAATTATATTCCGACCCTAGTTTTATTTTTATAAACGATAAACAAGTAAATTAATAAAAAAATATTTTTACTTTATGTATTTATATTAAAATGTTCTACCGACTTGAAACAAAATGGTATAAAGAAGTTTTATTTATTCTTTAGTTCAACAAAAACAGTCACGCACTTGGAATAAATTAAAACAATAAACAAATCAGAAAATATAGGTATCTTTGTTTTAATATAAATGCTATTTTTACCATAAACAATATTGTAAGGAATTCAGCAAAAACTTCAATAAGTATTTTATTAAAAACAATGATTAATAACTCAATCAGTGTTTAACACCAGGCTTCCTTAATTGTGTACTTCGGTTGCCTCTAGCCGGCTATAAATAAAAAATGTTTGGACCAGGTAAAACTTTCAAAGTGCATAATACAAAATTAATTAGTAAAGCCCGGAGTAAAATCATAATAATCTTAATACCAGATATCTATCTTATGTAAAAAGTTACAAATTATAGAAGTGTATGTCGTGCTTTACATATTATTATTGTCTAATGTTGTAATGAGAATATGAAATAACAACAATAGATAAGTTAGGACAAATATCAATAAACATAAATATAAAACTTCAAAATCTAGATTAAAAGAAAATCAGTTGATAGACTATGTTACCTACATTACGAATGGGTAGGCTATGGTAAGCTGCTTAGATATACAAAATATTACAGCATAAAAAGTACATAACGTTTATGAGATTTGATTCTTTATGGCTGGTTTTTGTTTAATATTCAAACATTTTTACTCTTTTGGTTTTTTAGAACGATAGCTTTTAACGAACAGCATAAAACATTTATACATAGACTGAAGGGTTCGTGATAGCGATTGGCCTGGAGCCAAAATAAGGAAATAGTCCCGTCTCTAAGCGTCTAGAATAAGGGTTATACTAGGTGAATTATTTATAGGGAATCGTCAGTGCAAGTTCAAACGATAGTGGTGTTGCACAGAAAAACATTTAGGAAAAGAGCATTATTTAATGACATTTTAATGGCCATAATGTCAAAATATAAAAAAAAATCGAAGCAACTTTGTGATCACGATATTTTTATTTGAATTGTATAAGTATCTACTTTTATCTTTTATGCTACCATAGCCGAATATATATAAGAGATACGAATAGAGTTTATTTATTTTTCTATGTTACCGAGATGTTACCTACTATAACTTTTGAGTTTTGATATATATGAACCTACATAGTTTTTAATATTTACTAACATAACTATAATTTAAACAAAAGAAAAAAACAATGAATAAAATGAAATTAATATAGTATTATGGAAAAATCAAATAACCCAATCAGGGAATTTGGTTCTGCAGTAAATATTATGAAGTTTTTAATTAGAAGTTAGAAAGGATATCGACATAAGTTGGTCGCTGAAATGGGTGTGTTAAATTTTAGAAATTAAAGACATTTTAAAAATGACATATTGTGCTGTACGTTTTGATATTAGAGTGATGAATTCACATATTATTGAACTTTTACATGAGAACATTAAACGTGCTATTTTTCAATATTTTAATTTTCAAGCAGGTATGTAAAATATTACAAATTAAAAAAGCTCATATCATGCCTGAAAATTAAAATATCGAATAAAAGGAAAATCTTAAGCACAGATAATGTTCTTATGTAAAAGTTTGATATTAGGTCAATTCACTATAATATCAAAACTAAAACCACACTATCTAATCTAGTAAACAAACATTAATTTGGTAAACGTTTGTAAGACAAAGACAACAAATGCATGGGTGCGTCCTCTTAATAAAATTACGATTATCAAGCAGCTGTAGCTTATACAAATCTATACAATTAATAACAGGAATTTAACATATTATTATGATAAATGATAATAATAGAATATCTGACTGTTAGCTGGTGCCATTTACATAATTTTAATAATTTTACATTATTCTCAAAATCACAACCATAACGATAACGACTAACGAGTAGTATAAACGTAGTTTGTATCGTTTTGCTAAAAATTCAATTGTACTAAGCCAATCTAGAATAGAGTCACAACTCAAAATATAAAAATAATGTTGAGTTGTGACATTATTCATGCATGGGAGTGATGAAAACATCCAGCAAGAATATTGGTATATTAAAGGTTTTAAGTCAGTTGTGAAGTCACATGATTTTATCACATAAACTAAACGATAGAGCAAAGCAATTTGTATTATAAATCAATAAAAATCCAAAAATCAACAATTTTGAGTTGTTAACCTAACCTACTCTTTTAGTAGTGCTATGTATAGTTAATATAAAAGTTAATATGTATATAAATTATAAGTAACCATACACAACATTATATTCATAATTTCGTTTCCGCTATTAATTTTATTTTATTATTTTTCATTCATATGTGTAAATCAACTTCATGTTACTTTTTTAGGAAGTTTTTCCTAGTTATCAAAAAGAGTAGGTACTAGGAAAGTAGTAACTACCTATTTTTACCATGTACCACGTATGTTTTTAAACCATATAGACTATGTGAACTACATTAAAAATGCAACCAACCCTATGCTCAATGTTAGATTACCTAATACAAATATATTGCCTCTTATGTATGTCTATCACTTATAAGTTATAACAAAAACAAAAAAAAAATCATCACTCCGTTAAGAATCTAAGATTATATTTTGAATGCTCCTAAGAAAATGGCAAGTTACAGTAAAATTACATCTCACTTCGCCCACACCCACATAAGAAAGTTTTAAATTTAAAAGTAGGTAATGATAAATTATTAAATTTAATTAAATATACAATTAAGTTAACCCACACCCGTCCATAATCCGCGATGCGAGAGAAGACACTAACCCGCGTCCCGGCTCCCGACCAAAACGCGTTCGAATACGCGCATTCCCCAACTATTTGACATATCGACGTTCCACGATCACACCAACCCTACACTGAATGGCACAAAAAGTGGGAGAAATGGGGCATCGTAACAGTCGCTGCGGTCAGTCTGCATGTGCCTAACAGATCACTTCTCTCGTGGCACACAGTGTACAAGCGTGCAACGCTTGGTATTTCTGAGGATTATAGCCTGTCTTCTTACATTACATAAGTATTGAAATTTTTAATTAAAAAATGAAAACAACATTATTGTTTGATTATGCTATTAGAACACAATTTATTAATGTAGTATTAAAAATAGTCCCAGAGACTTGGTTAAATGTAATATTTTTAAAATTTCCAAGTACCTATATTTGGGGATTAAAAATGTTTACATAGATACTGTAATTTGCATTACTTAAGCAATAAATACATTTAAATGTTAACAATACATGAGAAATTTTAAATGCTAAATAGAAATATAAAGCATATGTATACAATATGTAATATAAAAAGGCAAGTAAAATGATTAAATAATAACAATAAAAAATAATTAAAACAATATATCTTGGTGATGAATTATATTTTTAAAAATCAACAATAAGCCTAAAGTTATCAAACAAATCAATTTTTTATAGACACAACAGCCAATAGATACCCTGGGGAATATTAAAATTAGTATAAAATAAGTACCTACCTATTCCTAAAACCCAACTGTAAACTAAAAAAAGCTTGAAAAAAAGTTAATAATAATAAGACGTTGTCAGTCAAATGATTTTGTCATGAAGGAGGAGAAAAAGCTGATTTTTTTAACATTCACTAGGGTTGGGTGCTATATTGCATTATTGATTTGATAATATCAATTAGGTATTATCTCGGGTATTATCATTCAAAATTAGAAACATCTAATATTTTTGTTTCTTAAAAACATATTTTAAGTTTGAAATGAGTTTTTATAATTTTTTTTTTGTTTTTAGTGTTATTATCTAAATATTCTCAACTGAATCCGTAAATATCAAAAATAGAAGTATAATTTTCAATTACTAGGTACTTAACTTTTTACACATCTTCTTCCTGAATAATACTTTACAAACAATAAAAAAATAGATTAACATAAAAACAGCCAACAGCTTTCACATTTATACTTAAATTTTAAAACATGAATAGTAATCAAATACTTAATTAGTTAGGTTTATACTTATTTTATTTTATAAATTATATAACATTTTAAGTAAAACTGACAATGTTGTTCTCAGTTGTTGGTAATTTACTCGGTTATTTATTTATAATCAACGGCAATTGAATATTATCATACCTATATAATTAACTTTGAAGACTCAATTGAGTAATGTCAGTATTACACTAATAATAAACAAAAGATAATGTTAATATTAAACAGTAATCTAATTTCAAATGGTGATATAAATTATTAAATACCAAAGTTTATAATTACTGTTATCTTTCACACATGAAGCGCATAATACTTAAAGACAATAATTCCATTTGTATTCATAAATGATAAGTTATACAAGGTTACAAGTTTAGAATTTAAGAGTTAGGTAGGTACTTAGAAATTAAAAATGTTTATGGCTCTTTAAAAAAACATTTCAACAGGTAGCAGAAAAACAACTGAAACATCAATTCTAACTTAAATTATTAATTAATTAGGTACCTATTAAAATTGATAAAATATATTTTATTACCTAATTGTCTTATTTTGGTATTATAAAGTATATTATCGTACTTCCTAAACTATCCATGTGATAAAACAATCATGGGACATATGAAGCAGCAAGCAGAATAGTGCAAAAAGTGAAAGGAATTTGATTAAAGCATGCAAGCATGAGTTGATTAACCAAGAAAATACCAAATCCTAGAAAATAACTAAAGATTGCTAGAGATGTAACTATGAGATGGTAAAGATGAGACTGGTGAGTTGGACTCTTGAGTTAGAAATCGATTAAAACTTAGAAGTTAGTTGAGATATCTTTATAACACTAAAAACAGAAACTGTATACAAAACAAAATTAAGCTTCATGGAAATATATGTCACATTGCTGCATCAGAACTAATCAGATATTTTTAATTCAGAATTTACTGCCCAGATAAACCAAAAACAAGCTATGTACATTACCTACCTAATACTAACAAAGAATAACATAAGTACATTAAATTATAAATAAGTGAAAAAATAACAATCTAAAAGTCAACAAAATTATACTCTGATTAGTAAATAGGTAAATAACTTGGTTTATTTTTTCTTTTATCATTTCATAACAACTATAGGTATTTGTACCAATCCAATAACAAATTTAATATGTATA
>PVMI01061121.1:0-13052 GCA_008528875.1 Aulacorthum solani | reverse complement strand
GGGGGATGGCGCCACTTGTTCTCCGGACACCGTGACTTGCCCGGCGAAAAATGCCGCCCAGTGATCAAGGATCGAACCCGAACCGGCGGCGCCACAGCCGACGAGTTAGACCGCTCGACCACCCCGTCCCCCGTTTTTTTTTTACTTTCCACAAAAAACACAATTTCCCTTGTATGTGATAATATGTTTTCGGTAGGCTCCTTTTATGTGTTGTAACTTAAAAGTATTTTTTTTTTCTTAAAACACTTCCAACCAATCAACTGGAGTACATTGTATTTCTTTTTTTTATATCGATTCGTTTTGCCCATAATTTTTATTTTTGTAGTTGGTTAAGCCATGCACAGATCTTATAAGCTTAGATTTCTACAGTAAATGTGTTTACTATTTGCACCTTTATGGTTATACCTACATGTGTTGCAGGTCTCACGGGTGATAATTTTCACTTCGATAACAACGGGGACGGACCTGCCCGTTATAATATCATTCACTTCAAACAGGTGGAGCCGGGCACTTTTAAATGGATCAAAGTCGGTGTGTACTCAGACGGCAAACTCAATCTTAACATGGACGGTGAGTATTTTACATCATAATAGTACATAATTTATAACTGTAAAAGCCCTATATATGTGGAATTTTTTGTCTTAACCAACTCGGTTATCCAACCATTTCGATATAATATGACGGTAATAATGATTAATGGTCCATAGTGTTAATATAATACTATATTATTATTTACATACGTTTTTGGTCATGAAGGCATTTATTATCATTATTATTATTTTTATTATTATTATTATTGTTATTATTATTATAACCATACATAGATCTTATGCAAAATTATATTTCAAATATTTTTATGTGCACGTGACATGTGTTTTATACGATATACGTACATTGACATAAAAACACAACCGGAATGCGTTATACAACAGAAGAATAATAAGAAGTGCAAAATATCATACATTATATTATTACATTTCAGGAATTCATTCGTTCTTAACTTTTGTGAATGGTGACTTTTAATGTATTTAAATTTTAAATACACACATTTTGAATTAATAAATTGCAATATAATTATTATTTGATTTCATTTTGAATAAAATATATGATCATAATTTATTCATCTGAATTCATCAAACTAAAAAGGGTCAAACAATAATATGTATATATTATTAAATATATCAACCAAATATTATACTGTCTTATATCAAACCAAGAAATCAAAGAACCAAGAACTATGAAATTCACCAAGCCATCCTCAACCCCATTATTCCTTTAATAATACATATTTTGTTCCAATTCAGATTTTTGAAATTTGTAAGTAAAGCTACATAAAATTCATGTTTTTAATAATTTAGGTTTTGTATACCATTTAAGCAGTATTCTGTAGTGAAAAACTTATTTTTATCAAATCCAAATAAGAGCCAACAATTTCAACATTTTTTTCTGTAAATCATCAACCAAACGTTAATATTTTTTGAAAATATTGATGTATCTAAGCCAATATTCGAACCAGTAGTTTTTTAATTATTCAAATGTATTTAGTAAGGATACAAGTTCTTAAAAATAGTTTTATGAAAATAAATATAGACGCAATATTGGTTTTAGTATTTGGCATATAGTCTGTTGACCATAGTTGAGCATAAATTAATATTCTGAATTTGAAGCTTTGTTGGTTTGTCCATATAACATAAAAACATTAAAATAAAATTACACAAATAGAAAATGAGATATAATGTCTACTCCAATAAAATTAAGGAGTTATTCTTACTTGAAAGTGACATTTCTATGTTCCTGGTTCATTTCACTAATTAGTGATTTACCATTAAACGCGTAAAGGGCATTGGATGATGATTTGGGCCATGGTTTATGACAAACACCCAAATTTATAGGCTGCAGATGCTCTTAGTAGTTAATATCTATTTGAGCATCGTGTGGAATGTTTTTAAGTGGTAATATGTCACCCACGTTATTTCTCTTAAATAAAAACCTTTTTGTTTTATTTGATCTAGTTATTATTATACTCAACATTTTTTATAAGTTCTAAAATGTTGATGGATTAATATTAATTACTTAAGTTTTAAAATGACCACATTATTCATATCTTACAAATCCATAATATACCTAATATCCTTAGAACACAAAATAAAATACATAACTCAAAAACTACCCTTTCGGATTTTAATTTAGACACAACAAAATGTTCAAAAAAATTATATGATTAATAATTTACAAGAAAAACAGGTGATTTTAATTCGTTAACCAGAATTTTTTTTCACAAAACACTCCTTCGGTGATGTAAAAAAAAAATCTAAGTATTTAAAATTGTTCACTTAAGTATATTTATAAGTTCCAAAAATCGGAATTTAAATAAATACTTTAAGAATGGAAAAACAGTAGTGTAAGCATATGCTTTCTAAATCATCCCGTATAGTGTTATTTTGAGTTTAGGGTATCTAGTATAATCTTTACTCATGGTGTAAATATTATATTTGTTTCTCGACAATAAAAACTCTATAGTGTCCTGTTTAGTTGTACCTGCGATTCATCTGTGATAAATGTCTTAGAACAGATTGTTTAGTAGGTCGTAAATATTTCGACAAGACAAAGTTAAATTACCATTTGGTCATAAAACATAAATTACTATTTAGAAGACAATGTATTATAATTATAAAGTTCTGACAAAGTTTTAGTATTATGTTATATTGTTATACATTATTTTTATTATATTATATCGTGTAACAGATATATTCGACCAATATTTTTTATATTTAAACTATTAGGTTAAGACTTAAAACGTAGCCGATCAGAGTATTAAAAAATATATATAATGTATATGGTAAATGGGTACTGCTCTACTGTAAATTAAGCGTTTGTGGTTTACTGTAATATATGTGTTAATATTGTAAGGATACCTAATTTTTTATTTACGGTTTTTGAGTTACTACGAAAAAGCGATTAATAAAGCTAATTGATTTTGAATTTTAAGTAAAAATTCCTGTTTTTTAAAAATTTATTTTGTTTTGTTTTTTCCTGTGCTTTTGGAAATTAGTAGGAATCTTTTACTTTTGACACCCTAAAGTATAAATTAGATTCAATTTTCTACCACCAAACATACTATCGTAGAACATTGAAGACATTTTTAAAAAGGTGACTAACTTATGGTTTGATGGAATTGACTTATTTTATTTTAAGAGGTCCACGTGTAGATATATTAGATCTACTTCTAACTTATATGATTATGATATGATTTAATTATACAAGTGACTATAATATAAGTCACTAAAGATATCTAGCTACTGGCATTACAAATGCAAACAAATATAGGTATGGTCCTATAATGCTTGGGAATAAACATTTGTTAAATATGTAATATAATGCAAATTACGAACCATTCTTGAAATTTAGTAGAGGACCCGCCATTTACAATGTATTGGTTATTGTCACTGCAGTAGAAAATAATAAATTGTAAAACAAATGATATTGTCATAACTGTTTAAATTATGTATTTCATTTTTGTATTATTCTACAGTTAATTAGTTTTTAGATCCTATGAAGCATTATCTATGATAAATTATAATTATTATGAGCCACATAATTTCAAATTTTATTGATTTAGTTGTTTTTTGCAACTTTAACTATTTGCTGGGGTCATTATTTTCCGTTTACTTTTTGCGCATTATGGCATTATAGTTGTATTGTAGGCACTAAATGTCAGAAAAAAAATGTATTAGGTTCTTTTTGTTTAAAAAAAGGGTTAATCACATGAATATAATACGAACACAATACCGGTATAGATAAAACACTTTGAATAAACTTTGTGTTTCCTGTTTAATCCATAATAAAGTAGAAATTATTTGTGAACACAATTTTTTTTAAAAACACACTTATTTAATTCTATACAGTAATAGTTTAACGTGTAGTTATTTTGCAGGTGTAATTATAAACATCTATATAAAATATAATATTAGATATATATATATATTTATTACTATTTTGTTTGTTTTCTTTTAAAACAAAAAGCACTCTCAAGTATATAGAAAACACAAACTGATGCTTTCCTGGATTTTATATAGTACATTATTGCTCGTAATGTATATTTTATAAAATTAAATATGTACTAAAAATAATGCATTTAATTCAAAATAAAAAAAAATTCTACTGTATTTGAAACAACTATGATACCTCTGTTGGAGCTTAATTTGGTAATATTTCGGTTTTTTATTTTATATAAAATCAATAGTTAATATCATTGGTTACCATATGAAAACTAAACTCCCAGGGGACATAATATTATAAGGTATTATACAATACGGTTACAAAATTATAATAATCGCAATTACTGAGTACTACGTGACACTATCGTTCGTTGTCTGCAGTATTAATTCAATAATATACCACAAGACAATTTCACCATCTTTAATCATCCTTCGTATAACATTACATTTTCAAGTACCTACTAACCCGCATTCCAATTTCCAAGAACGTCTATCTTATTTTGTGTGTGACACAAAAAATAAAATACATAATAAAAAAAAATATATATTTATGTATATATGTAATGAAATATGAATCTCAAAGGTCAGATATAAAAAATGCTGTTCTCTTTAATTTATTTAGTAAGATCATGTATTCTTCTAAAACTAAATTTGAATAATAAATATTATTTGATTATAAGAACATGAGTTGTGTACTGTTCCACGAGGGGTAAACGAAGATAGTTCCTAATACGGGCGTGTGTTGTCTTCTTGAATCGCATTGATTTATTTTTATTTATTTATAATATACTGCCCGTCGATTGGTTTTCGCCAGATTTGAGAACACTGAACCATAATAATTATTAATGGCAAATAATATAACTCGAGCACTCAGTTTGATAATATATATTCTTATGTTTGTAAATAGTATCAAGATAAAATCTTTTAGATTGAGTTTTTATAATATGTGTATTAAGATAAAGTTTGAAAATTGTATGAACTCAATTTTTGATAAGCTTAAGTATTCATTCAGAGATTCCATCCACATTCATATTAAATATTGGATAACGAGGTAATTGTATAAAAAATGGTCTGTTAAAAAAATGTTATCTGTGGTTTCAAATGGCAAGTAAATGTAGGTCATTTTTTATGGAAACTTGTCAGCGCGAGTTCAGTCTTCAGTGAGGGCGGTACTTAAAAAAAAAAAAAAGTTGATTGAATTCCCCTAATGTAAGAAAACAGAAATAGTTGGTTACTTTTTTATTTAGATATTATGTTTGACTATCTATGTTTTGGAATTTTTCATTGCTTATATGTAATATAACTTTATTTTTTATTTTTTTTTTTTTTATTAAAAAATAATCATAACAAAGCGAATATAACTCTATCTCCACTGAAATAATATTAATTGTATTCATTTTACACAGATAAGTAACTGCTACTACTTAATTATTTGTAGATACCAAGAAATTAATAAGTAATTCAAATTTTAGAATATTTACATTAATATTCATCATACATCATTGAAGAAACTCGTCATTTGATTTAAAAAGTTCTATTTATTTTAAATTTAAGTAAACCAAAAACTATAAAATGAAAAATTATGTAATATATATATTTCTTTTTTTTAAATAGTCATTATATAGGTAATTAATATGTAATAGTCATAAACATAACTGATTTCATGTTAAAATTAACAACACTAAATGTATAAACATTTTAAAATTAAAAAAAAAAATGAATTGTGTTTTTTTACATTTAATAATATTATAGGTAGGTAGATAAGTATTATTAAGTTACCTATATAAAATTGTATTATTATTGATTATCTTATATCACCATTTCGTCAGTAATCTCATAGTTTTACCACGGAATAGATGAATATTAATATTAATATTCTGTGGTTTTGCGATTATCTATGTTATTTACAGTCTAAATATGTTGACACAAATACACAATGAATACCTTAAAAATCGTCGGTGTATTTTTAAAAGTTTTACGGTTTAATACAAAATATAAATAATATTTATATTATACAAATAATTAATTAAACATGGTACACCATCAAGTTTATTTTAAGAACTCTGTCTATGTTATTTCAATAATAAATATGTTTACCGAATAATTTAATACTTTTAATGATAACAACTTAATAATTGGTAGGTAGTTGTATTAAGCCTGATAAAAGTCTAAAATTAATACCAAATTTTAATCTTAAGGAAATGGGTTTGGTTTCAGCATTTATTATTCACTAGATTATTCACTGGGAACTATAATAGTACAATACTATAGCGAAAAAACACATTCATTGTGAATATTATTTTTAAATATATTTTGTGAAATACGTTAATTCTGTTTTCAATATTAAAATAGTAAAATGTATATTATGTTATCATTGTTAAATACTTGAGATACCATTACTATTATTAACACAGTAAATTAATTATATTACCGTGAATAATTTTTTTATAATGTAGGAAATACAATTCAATGAATAAAATATAATTTTGATAAAAACATACCTATAAATAACGTTCAATTTATAACAGGAACTGCATGATTGAACTTTTTCATGAGTTGATTTGTGCACAATGGACGTTTTACTCTGTAATTCTTTAGTATTCCATTGAGGGTACTTATAAATATTTTTTTCGTCAAGTTCCTATGTTAGTTTACCTCGTCAATAAATAATGATAGGTAAATAACTCATAACTCGTAAATTACTTCATATTCCAATATAAAAGTCTCTGTATGATATTCTGTTTTAATAATGTACCTTACATGTTTATGTTCATATTTTTCGTAATAATTTTGTTATTTTGAATTCAGCGATGCAGTAAAATAAATAGAATTTGGCAATAAAAATATGGAATGTAAAATTGATTAAAACAGTTGAATTTAATGTAGAAACTCAATAGTTTTCAAAATGTTCTACTGAAACATTTGATATAAATAAATATATTTGTTTAAAAAACAATACAATAGTCTATTCGAAGTCTTTTCATCAATGTTTATTCTAAAATTTTATAATAAAATATTGAAAACCCCAGTAAAGCTTTTATTTGTAAATAAAATAACCTTAACGCAGTGAAAAAACAATATTATAATACACAAATAGAGTCAAGAATAGACAGTGAAATACTAATGGAATCTAGAACAACGTTGGACTGCAGAGTTTGGTATGTACGATATTTTTACGGTCAGTTTGATACCAAATAACAATCATTTACTATTGATTCGGATAGGTATGAAGTCAATATCAAGTACGTAATCAGTTACTCAACCATATTGACACTCTAATACATCATATTGTGCTCGGAATGTGTGAGCATTAATTTTATAAATGATTTTTTAACCCAGTTTTCACTGTCATACCCAGGATTTCAAAAGCAAATATAAATATACACACACATAGAGTGCATATTGAGTCTGGGCCCAGGGGTATCACCAATGTTGTTCCAGTTATATTGTTCTGCGACAAATAACAATAATTTTTAACGTGTTTTTTTTTTTAGTTATGTTTAGTTATGTCTCAACGAATCTTTACATTATAATAATACCTAACGATAAAATAATTTTAATTTATTTTGAAAGAAACTTCACTCAGACAAAACACAACGCTAGTGCTAGACAATTTCTAAGAATCAAAACCTATAATTTAATTAATCTTGTAATTCACTGTATAGTGTATACTTATGTTTATTCTAAGAATATGGTTATATTTTTTTAATAAATACACATTTCTTACTATATTCTATGATTTATAAACGAATCAACTAAATAATTTAAAATACCTTTTAGGCAGATGAGCAAGATAAAAAGAAAACAAAAATGTAATTAGGGTTTAATATTAGGTGATTGTTAAACAGTGCAATGTAATTTTTTTTTAGATTTTAAAAACAGAGCAAGTATTGATGTAATTTTAAAAAAAAACTATAAAATATATTGTATTATATAGATTGATAGATTTCCAATAGATTATCTAATTAATTGTAAATAACCATCACATTTAAAAATTCTGCATAATCAATCATTTGAAACGTATAAAAAGCATGTGATAAACTTTCATACGATGCTTTAAGTTATTTGGTTATAAATAACATTAAACAATGATAAAAACAAGAAATAAGAACAACTAATACAATTATTTTAAATCAATAGTTAGAATCATAATAAATGTGTCTCTAACCTATAGCATTTTTCTATGATATTTGATAATAATATTTATATTGCTGTAGCTTTATCTATACCATGAATTATATTATACAGGTACAAAAAAAGCGATGAATTTGTACTTGGGATCTTATTTTTTACGTGAATACAAACATACGTGTGGTACTCACTTTATAATAATGACTTTATTTTTATTTTTATTAAGGCATTAAAAAAAAACACGAAAATGGTATAAATTATTATAGTTTTCATGATATAGGTCGAGGGGTATTACATATTTGCATTCAATATGATATAATATGTATATTGTATACAAATAAATACATTAGGCATAATATTATGTCTTAACTTTGGTCTTGCGTGTACACATTCTAGAAGTTTCCTTGCAAATTGTGCACGCATTTAATACATTGTATTGGTGGAGGTGTTTCGTTTTTAAAAATGAAGACACTTCCACGTCAGCCATGCTGACGTAATATTTTAAGGTTTACGAACACGATTTTATGACACATTAGACATGCACTAGCCTGACCATGATAATATAATATATATAATAATATCATTGCTAGTGAAATACTGCATTGTGTGATTATTTTATACCATTAATGAAAGCAGATTTAAAGTGTTACGCATTTGACACTATACATTAATCCAGAAAGGTATAAATAATTATTAATTTCTTGTTTCTTGCCAACTTTCAAACTATAAAACACAACAAAAATACTCAGAATAATGAAAATAATACTTGGATATAATTGTTTCAAATAATAAAATGCAAACATAAATGTCTGAATGTCATTAATATAACGATAAATTATACAGTATTTCATTTTGGTAAAATAAAAAAATATGTATAATAATATTTTTATCTTTGTATCTGTGTTTACTCGTGTAACAAAAATGATTTACTAAAAGTCAGTTATTTAGGTACTTATATTTAAAACGACTTCTTCGTCCAATAAATTGAGAACATTATTGTTTCACATTTTAAAGGTTTAAGAATGTCTACTCAGGGTAAATAGTTACAATGAAACCTCTAAATCAATATTTTGATAACAAATTACAACTATTTAACACTTAGCGATCACCTAACTATATTTAGATATTTATTAATTACAGTTCTATAATAATGTTATAGAATACAAGAACATAGAACATAGATGCTATATAGTGTTTTTATAGTGAATACAATATTTAAATTTAAATTTGCAAACAAAAAATAACATGTTGATATTACAGAGATTTATTAGGGGTTTTTTTTATGAGTAATTCATATTTATATACTTTTATATCTTAACAGAGGATATTTTTTAGATATGTTGATGTATTATTATAAGTACATTATGAAATTGTTTATTATTCAAAAAAAAAAAAAAAATAATGAATATTATCTCTTGCCATTTCACCCATCTTTAGTAAACTTTAGAGCTAATAAATTATTAAGACTGTTGGATCAATGTCAGATCAAATTTATAAGAAAACTATTTTTACAAAATAAAAAAAATATAAGGCTGCCAATTGAGATAAAGAGAAACCCCCCAAAAAGTAAAAAATAGATATATTTTTTTTTTTGGAATAACCTAGTGTTATTATTATTTACTTTCTCAATTGTCTTTAAACAAAATTTAAATTTGACTGACGAATCCCCACCCTCTATGCTATAGTGTAAAATAATTTATATGAGCTAATGATAACGATTTAATATATGTGTGTGTGTGTGTGTATTGGTCTCCGAAGAGATGCGGTTCAAAACAGACTCATCAAATCCACCGGAATCCGTTTGCAGTTTGCCTTGCCAAAAAGGCCAAGCTAAGCAATATCTGGAGGGTGAAAAATGCTGTTGGCACTGTTTCAACTGCACACAATACCAGGCAAGACAATGTTTTTAATAAAGAAAAATAAACAATAACGCGATACCATTTCCATAACTCATTAGTCGATGTATTCGAAAACCATAGACGTCGCTTTAGGCATAAAAATAAATAAGAAATATTAGGTATAATTCTGCTTATTTATTTTTATTCTTACAGCATATAGTTTTAGTGTAAATCCCAGTATTTGGTACGTTTTTTTTGTTTTTTTTTCACGTCATGTGAGGATATCGCGTTTTTTAAACTCTACCTACGTGAATAATTAAACATTTTAATTTAGTTTTTTTTTTAGATTTTTTTTTTGTTTTAATATTCTACATATGGTATTCACGAAGCATGTTTGTTTTTTTTTACCTATTGTTTGTAAAATAAATTGTATTGTTCTGAAATGGAATGTCGAACAGTAATTCAGCCAAACATAATTTTACTACAGGGATATTGGACGATTATGTCTAATAATATTAGCGCTTGTCAACTTAAATATTATATTTACCAGGAATCGTTAAATATTTTATCTGACAAATTTAATACGAGAACAAAATATTCATAATTTGTCTTTTCGTTTTGATTTAATGTTAAGCATTAGCTAAGTGGTTATTATTTTTAAGCTATCATTAGGGTTTACATTAAATCAACATTAAAATATTAAGTTAAAAATAATATTTTTATTTTTTATCTAGCAGATTATTTTTTTGACGTCTGAAACCCAATTCAGACTTTTTAACATACGTTCAGTTGCAATACATATTGTTTGACTTAACAGTTATTTATTTTGTGATCTTCAACCTCTAAGTACAATTTATATATTTTTATTAGTACCTACAACTTTTGAGTTTAGGAAAGCGTCAATTTCACTTACGTATACATACTTCACTACGATACTGAAAATATGATCAGATTTATTATCATAAATGTATTGTTACCGAGGATAGGTTAGGTTAGTAACTGACAAATAATGATTGCAAATTCATACAGCGATGCGAACACTATATAATTATAGTTTTTTATTTTCTATTTTATTTCAACGCTGTTTATTTTATCATTCAAAATTATAAGGGAATCTCAGAATAAATTTTTATAACATTTTGGTGTGTTATTTCCAATAAACTATTTTCACAAAAATCTATAAAAAAATAAAATTGAAACTCAAACGCAAAATAAATTATTAAAAAAATAATTTAAATTTTTTTCGAACAACGTGTTAGGGTTAAGCACAGAGTTTCACAAATTGAAATATTTTGTGACATGCTTACCTGATTAATTAAAATGTCGAAAAACGTATAATATATCAACTGCAACTATTATATCTGTAACGTTTAATAATTTTCCAATCAGTCTGTAATGTGTTTGATAATTTTCTGTTCAGTAAAGAGAATCAAATCCACTGTGTGTTGTTGATATTTTTCACAGCAGAATTTAATTATTTACATGCATATGACTCCGCAGTAGTAGCTAGACATCAATTTACATACGTTTATCGTATGAAATATTATACTAAATCGATTAAATACAGTAATATTGCATTTAAAAAATATTTATTATTAAATGTTCAGGTACACTCACATTTCGTTTAAATTTTCATTTGCTGCAAACTTTAAAGTGAGTAAGAATAGGTAAATAGGTTAGTAAGAGGCAAGGTTAGGTTAGAAAAAATAGTAAACATTATATAAATAATATTAGTTTAAGATGCGATGAGATGAGTCACAAAATATATATCTAGATGAAAGATAATAAAAAAAATGTAATAATTACATTTTCTATTATTTTTAATAGCTTATAATATATATAATATATACTAAAACTTAAATACGTAGCTATTATAAATGTTGCATAAATATCCATACTTCAAAAATCAAAATTATAATCATACATTTTCTTTTAATAATAGCATCAAAATTATTTATTTGTTCACATTTCTATAGTATTTTAATCTAAATATATTCTCATTAATTAACAAAGCCTCATAGATGTTTCGGAACAGCTTATTTATTCGATTTGTTAATCATACACACTAATTGTAGGTATGCGATACGACTCGTCTAGGTAAGCATATTTTGTTCATCAAAGAAACGATACATTATAATAATTGATACCTTCTGTATTATTCAAAGATTATAATACAATTAAACACTGACATAGGTATACCATTTAGTTACAACGTAGGTACCTACTTAGTTTGAAAGGATTGTTTTAGGAACGGACGAGTGATTTAGTTGTTTATGAATTCTATCAGATCGTTTGATACCCACCTATGAATATTGAAACCATAGTACGGTAATAATATACGTGACCGCCTTTCCAGATCCGTTCATCCACCGACGAGACCAGATGTGAAGTTTGTCCCGAAGGCACGTTACCCGACAGCAGCCATCAACGGTGTTTGGATATACCGGAATCATTTTTACGCGCCGGAAGCAGTTGGGCAATTGGAGCGATGACACTGTCAGTGGCAGGTGTTGTCATTACTTTACTAGTAGTTTCCGTGTTTATCAAACACAATCACACACCGATTGTGAAGGCCGCTGGAAGAGAAGTTTCGTATGTACTTTTGTCCGGCATTCTGCTGTGCTATCTCATCACGTTCGTGCTCGTGCTCAAACCCACTGACATCGTATGCGCCATACAAAGGTAAATCCAAAATCTTTAAAAGCACGCATTAAAATCTTTCACCTCATTCGATGTTTCCAAATCGTAGTTTTCAGTACACCGTATAGTATCTTGAATTAGAACAATGTGTCACCACTTACCACGATTGTTTTATCAAATATCATTCATGTTTCTGAGTTTAAAAATTCAAATCTTTTTTTAGAATTTAAGTAGGTGGCAGCTTTCTCATAATATTTTTTTTTTAAAAGCATTTCTGTCATAAATGCTTGGGTCCAACTTTTCTGAGTAGTTGTCATTTCAAAGTTTAACCAACAATATGGGTACAATGAATATTTAAAAAAAAAGTCTGCAAGTTTTAATTACAATAATTTTAAAAATAAACAAACTTATTTATATAGATATAATAATATCACATAATGTAATA
>PVMI01061119.1:0-13790 GCA_008528875.1 Aulacorthum solani | reverse complement strand
TATATTTTAGAAAAAGAAAAAAATGATGCTATAGTAGCCAAGTCTTTCACAGTATGTACTATAACTAGATATAATTTTTGATTAGTAATTTATAATGTACTTTTTATTTTACTGTTCTTATAGAAACCTCCAAAATTTACAAGAATAAAATTCAACAAACCCATTGGCAATGTCAAAAATATGGAATTTGATATTACTACGATGACTCCTTGTGAATGTGATCCGACAAAGCCAAACCCATGTGGTCCGGGTTCCGATTGTATAAATAGGTATTTTACTTATAACATTTCCAAATTTTCTATTTAATCTTTTACTTAATTTTAATTGACTTATAGAATGCTTATGTTTGAATGTGAACCAAAAGTATGTCCTGCTGGTGATAAATGTAATAACCAAAGATTTGAAAAAACATTGTACCCTGCTATGGTTCCGTTTTTGACAAAAGGTAGAGGATGGGGTCTTAAGACATTAGAAGATATAAAAGAAGGTTTGATAACATTATACGTTTTAGTATAATCAAAAAGAAGCGTTAATAATGATTACTCAAAATTAAGGTTCGTTTGTGATTGAGTATGTCGGTGATGTAATTGACGAAGAAGAATTTCAAAGGAGATGCTTAGAAATGCATCAAAGGAATGAACAAAATTATTATTTTTTGACTATTGATAATTCTAGAACAATTGATGCTGGACCAAAAGGAAATTTATCAAGGTAAAAACTAATTCTTATAAATTAAAATAATATTTATCAATTACCAAGTTCTTGACTTAACCTATTCGGACAAAGTGTCGTACAAAATGAAAAAAACAGTATTTGCCTTAATTTAATTAATTATTATATTCCGATAATAATAATAATCAAAAATACATAGAATTTAGGAAATAAATATCCTGAATTAATTTTAAATTTTGTTTTTTTTTATCCATCATTGAATGTTCACTGTCTAATTTGTTTCCATTAATTCAATAATGATATACTAATTGATGTCAAAGACACCAGCCCATGTGATCGTGTTCTGGGTGCTCAGGGTTTTAAGAGCATCATCGGAACCCTTGTATGAGACACTTCTGGCTTATTAGTAGTCAAATAATTTACTTAATTTATCTCTTGATTACAGTAGTACCTTTATATTGTCTCAACTTGTTTATCACAAATTATGTTTTAATTTTTTTCAATGATTATAATTAGTGCCAAATTAATGTCTTTTTATTTTTGTAATTTTTGTGCTATTTATCTATGTCTATTTTACACGCTTAACCATTGCTAAGTTAAGAATTCATTTTGATATACAAATTCCTTATTAATTTATTTTGTATTCGTATAAAATACATGAACAAATTAAGAATGTTGTCGTTACCATAACTTATTTATAATCTTTGAATATCAAAGTTTTTTTTATTCTTACTTTAAGTCTTATGAGTAGTATGACTTAATATTTGACCTAATATTTAAAAACTTAAATTTTCAACTTGCGTTATTTATGATATGGTTGTTTTTTGAAAGCTTATTGACAGTTACATAACCTTGGATTTAATCATTTATTTACAATAGATTCATGAACCATTCGTGTGAACCAAATTGTGTAACACAAAAATGGACAGTGAATGGAGATACTAGAATTGGACTTTTTGCTTTACATGACATTCCAACTGGTACAGAGCTGGTTTTTGATTACCGTTTGCAGAGTTGTTCTGGAGTAGAGAAAAAGCCTTGTCAATGTGGAGCGACAAGATGTTCTAAATTTATTGGAGTCAAAGTGGTAATTATTGTTTTATAGTGTTAACATTTTAAGTGTCGATAATGTACATGAGACCATTAAAAGAGATTGTTAAACTGCACCAAACTTTCATGTACTCATATGTATAATTTAGATGTTCTAGCAACTTATAGCTCCTTCTTTTTTTTTACACAACTTATGGTTATGGGGCAGGTATAAGTCTAAACACAGTTATCATTGTTATAAAATAAATTTCATTATTTAATTTCATAGGAAGAAGAGAAAAAAAAAGTAATTTCAAGTAATGATGTTGATAAGTGCAAGGTTTCTTCAAAAAACAAACGAAAACCTTTAAAACTAAAGGTAATCTAATATAACTATTTGTGTGTATAATATATTTATTCATTTAGTTAAAATAAAAAGTGTGCTACTATAGTTCCCATTTGATATGTGTCAGCTTCACGTTATAACTATGAAAACATAGTGGCCTATCCTTTTTTCTTATAAGTATATATTACTTAAAACATTAAGATGTTGTATTAATTTTTTTGTTTATTAATATAAAATATATTTTCTTTTTTTCATAGGATAATGTTTCTGATTCAGACAAGTCAAAATTATCTAAATTAATTAGCAATAATCATAACATCTCTTCATCTGAAAAAAAGGTAATAAATAAACCACATCAATTATATTTTATTATATTAATTTAATTTTTTAAACATCAAATCAATGTTTATAATAGTTACAAGCATCTAATGCTGAGAAAATTGTTCTTTCCAAAAGATCCAAATCGAAAGCATCTATAAAAAAACCATCAACTGCCTTAAAAGTATATTTAAACACCTTAATAAATGATACATACTTTAATGTTTAATTAATCATTTGGTTTTGATATTAGAATGCAAATTCAGATTCCTCAGAAACACCTGCTGTTGTAAAAAGGAAATGGAAAAATTCAGCCAGGAACATCTCCAATATGACCAAAGTATGTAATAAAAAAAATTAAGAGATCTACATTGTAATTATAAATCTATGTCAAATTGTCATAGTCTTTTTTTAAATTTATTAACATTTAATTTCTGATTTTAATAACTGATGAATCATTTTAAATTAAAATTACCTTTTAAACTTAATGTTATGTATAAAATATATTGATTTATATTTTGACAAGTACATTTTTTATAAATTTTATATAGTGGTTTTAGTAATTCTGTAATATCTATCACTTTTTGTTCTCCTTTTATTTAGAATACTAAAAATATTTATTTGAATATTATCAGAATTATTTAGGTACTTAATTCAAAAATCAATTTGTATACCATTAATTTATTATTATTATCCTATATTATAATGTTATATAAAATCATTGACGTGTACAATTATTAAGTATGTTGAAAACTTAAATAATTAAATAAATATGTATATATTTTTAATTAATTTTTAAACCATTTATTTTAATAAGTTCCAATTGGTGAATGCCATAATAATAATTGTTATTTACTAAATGTAATTAATTAAACTAGGATTCGAGGTCCATATTTGTAATTTTTATCATGTAAGGAACATAATACAACATACAAAATTAAACAGGACAAAATATTAAATGTTAGTATATATTTTAGTTTTATTGTCCAATAGAAAATATATGTTTGTTAAGAGTATCATTAATTTGCAAACACATTTTTAATATATTTTTTTACGCTTACCTACACTTTGTATTATATCGCTATTCTAATCAAATAATCTTTTCCAATAATAAAAAATGTATTTATACTAACTTAAAATATCAAACATTTTAGGTGCCCTTTGTACATATTCAAAGAAATAATTTTAATCAGCATGTCTTGTAACATTTTCATTTTTAATCTCATATTTTTTCTAACCATGGTTTTAAAATCTGATTTTTAATACTTCCTCTGTCTCAAAAGAGAACTACTTTTAGTGCATTTTGAATGATGTTATTGACACGTTGAGAACCACATGATCACTGTAACACTTAGTAGGAGATACGCAGTACAGATTTAAATCTGTCGACCTACTTATTATTTTCTTTTGAGACAGAATATAAATAATTTTTGTTAACGGTGATAAAGTATTTTATGTAAGATTATGTATGCATGGTATTTCTTGGCAATAATTTTTTCTAACTTAAATTTAGGCAGGTGAGTGTATTGACATGTGGATATGTAAGAGGTTAAACATGGTGAGACATGTTTATGTATAATGCATATTCTTTAATTTTAAATACTCTATTCAATTTAAGAAACTCATTTGGTGACAACAAGTTTTTCTTTTGGCGATTGTCAGGCAACACTCAACTGTATCCCCCAGTGAGTCAACCACCATTGTATATCTGCTTTTTAACAAAGCCACATCTTTAGCACACAATTTGGATGCCGAGTATATTTCTTAACTTGAATAGAGTATAGTGCATTTATAATTAATTGTACATTTTTATATTTTATTTTAACACTTTAGCAACAATTCATTTCTACAATTATATTAATTTAATGATATTTACTAGTAACTATGTTTACTCTAATAATTACATCTTTGTTTAAAGTTTGATAATATTCATGTCAAAATAGTTTTTTTTATTTAAATACAGACTTTATTAATGACTTAAAACACATAGAATCTCAATCCATTGTAGAACATTCCAACTTTTGTTTCCAATTCATGATTCCAAAATAATTATTATTAAATATATCCATGCATTTTTAACTAATACTTCAATACACTTAAACTAGATCTTAGTTCTAATACTATCAGTGGTGTATACAGATATTTAAAATGGGATGTTTTTCATTACAAAATCATGTATAATGATTGACCTTATTTTCAAGTTACTGATATTTTTTGTACTACTTACGTCTTGTAGTGACACAAATTTATTTTTTACAAATGAGAACCCCCATTTTTTACTGCAAATTATTTAGTAGATGATTAACTTGAAAATATAGTATTGAATAAGTGTATCTAAATCAGAATTCTGATGTGTAGTTTCTGAGTTCTTAAAATGTTTATACTTAGCATAATAATCCTTAAAAATGGGTTTACAAAAATATAAACTGTAGGTTTTAAAGTGTATTAAAAATTCCAAAAATCAAAATTTGAGTATATGCTTAATTAAACCATAAAAATAGAGTGAGTATGCTTAAAAAAATTGCCATGTATATGAATATTTTTTAATATTTTTGAAGTACAGTTATTTCAAAGGGTATCTGGAGGATTGTACATCAAATAATATAGCTTTCTAAATCCAATAGCTTTATAGTTGAAAAGTACAGCGGTATATCAATAAAATACAGATCTATAAATATTTGTTGACCAAAATCACCTCATGTTTGTATCTCAACCTCAGTAATCTCTACAGTAAAATGTATTGTGTATATTATAGAATATAATTTTGAATATCTCATATCTATAATAACTTCGGTGATGACTAACACTGCAATTTGTTTATTTTTAATTTTTGTTTTTTTTAATATAGGTATTATGAAGGTAAATTATTAACATTTTTTAATTTTATTCATTTTTATACATTGCAACTCCCTTCTCCCTCTTATGATTATCTATGCCACTAAATACAACTTATGAATTATAAATTAACGATACGTTTATGAGTAAAAAAAATTACATCAGTAATGTACCTACTCAAATTATCTATTAATTCTCAATTAAAATTGCCACTTGATCATTCATCTATTTATATTATTACTTAAAATTGAATCTGCTGTACAAAATTAAAAATTCACAACACATTTGTTTTGTGGAGAATCTTAATAAGTTTTTATTGCATTAGTTATGTTTCATTAAATGCACCACTGTACGTTTCTTCAATTTTTCATTTTTAAATCATTTTTTCTACACTGTTTAATATTTCTATTTATTTCACAAATTTTAAAATTGTATTCTAATATACTACTTATAATAGTTGTAACTTGTAATTTCTAAAAATTGAAAATGTACAAGAATTTTTTTTTTTGTATTTAAATATTGTTTCAATTGAAGTTTTATTAATAAATCAGTAATCTGCTTGTTGTATGTATAGTTCAATTTTAACGAAATTGATATCATTATTAAAACAAAATAATAAAATTATTTATTTAGAATTATTTTTATGAATAATTACTAATGTTTTTGAAGTGAATGCACAGGTGTTTAACATCAAAATTGGTATTATTTATTTTGTTTAACCCTATTTTGAAAAATATTAGTGTCTAAGGAACAGATAACTATTTTTCTTTCAAAGTGTAGCTCTTGTAATCCTATTATTTTTTGTTCGAGTATTATATGTGGGTAAGTTGAAATTATATTTTGTCTCTGATTTAACTAGTTCAAAAGTTTGAATATATTTATGAAATGTATGCGATGATAAAATACATAATGAAAGCCTATACCAACTTTTATACAATTTATTACATAACTTATAAACTAATAAGAATATGATAAAAAAAAAAATTATAAATATTCAAAATTAGATGTATGCTTTGCTTTATAGTGTGTTATCAAATTCTTAGGTAAAAAAAAAACTAGTGCTAAAGTGAAAGTTAGGTAGGTAGTGAAAGTGTTGTATCTCATAACATAACACATGAATTATCACAAGGATAAACCAACATGTATGTTAATACATTTTTCATTTTAAGTCTCTCAAATAAGTATCTCCTAAATTAATTATTTTTTTATTGATCCTTGCTCTTGACAGTATTTTTAGTGGATCAATTAAATATAATATTTTCTTACTGTTGAGAGAATCATTCAAAGGGTTATTAATTTAATTATCTCCAATTTTATATATTATTGTGTATTATGTAACATGTTGTTTCTCATAATAGTCCTACCTACAATTTAAATTTTTTTTGTAATTTCCAAAAAATATTAAATTAATGTTGACTTTTTGTTTCTATTTCTGTAATTATTTTATGGATTTTGTATATAAACATTACATTTTTTACAATTCAATAATTTCAAGTCTAGTAATATTTTAACCATATTTATATGGTTTTAATTTATAAAACATGCAAATAATTTATACATATAAATTTAAAATAATTAGAAGAGTTTAAAAGTTGTAATTTAAGGATTATTTGTACTATAAATTGAATTTTGATACTGCCCATTTGTGTATACTTTTCCCAGACTGTTTCAATATTTCAAATCAGAAAATTAATAATAGCGATGGATAAAATCCTTGTAGAATTAAGGTACCTATCTGGATAGTGTATCTTATAACGCAGTATATTAGTTGTCATTTATGATGAGTAATTTATTTTGTTTGTGTAAATGAATTTGTTTTATTACTTTTAGGATGATTCTACGAAATCCGAAGAAAATGTTAGTTCAAAAGGAAAGTTAAGGAATGGTTTGTCCACACTTTCTTCGAGAAAACTTCTAATAAAAGTATGACATTACAAAATAAATAATTTTTATTTTTTTTGCACTGTGAGATTTTTTATTTAATTATACAAAACCATCATAATATTTTGTAGTTTATGTAAAATACTGAGTAAATACTTTTTATGCTTTAATTTGGACAAACAAAATGTACATATTGTTAATTATTTTAATGAATTTATACTATGTACTGATATATGTAATTTTATGAATGATTATTGTTTAATTGTGACAAAACATACTAAACCATTGTTTATATTTTATAATGCTTTTTTTATCTTTAACAAAATTTATTTATTACATTTGATTTAACAATATAATATACACTCTTAATTTGAATTGCTTCATTTATTAGAAACTATGTTTGGTTTCTCTTTTAACTGAATTAAACTTAAATTTTTTTGAACTTTTGTATTTAACTATTTGTTTTTACAAACATACAGTAGTCATAATAAAACAATTATAAATTTGTATGGATTATACAAATATATAGTCCGAAAACTTCAACTATGTTAAAATATTATGAAGTTCATGCAAGGTAATAATGTTCACTAGTATAGTAATGATGAAATTGGTTTCTCGCTTGTATAGTTTTTATTTTAAACACAGTTCATACAATGTAATACCTAGAGAAATTGAAATGTATATGAACTATGTACAAAAATTAAAAACCATATATGAACCAATTTTATTTATAATTTGTTGTTGCTTCAGATTTATACGTGATTTTCCTGTTTTAGGATGATACATCGGATACAGGTGTTTCTGGTATAGTGAAGAAGAAACAACAATTCAACAATTATAAAAAAGTAGGCAATTATTCAACTATATTGTTAACAAATATTTGTTTCAATAATTAATTCATTGTTTTTTAATTTCATAAACTAACCGTAATTGTCTTAATTTATTTTATTTTATCACAAATATAAAAATAACTTGCTTGTTAACTCAAATGTTCAAGAAAAATCTAATTGCTTTTTTTATTTATCAAATTTTATATTTTAGGTTTGCTGAATTCTGTTTGTAGATTTGAACTAATCGACTATTAAATTTTGAAATATTTATTTTTCAGAAGAATCTAATCAAACGCGATTTGTTACCTCTGCCATCACCCATTGAGTTATCATCAGCTACTACTTTATATTCTTCTGAAGAAAAAGTGAGTTAAAATGTTACTTTGATTGGCATTAGTTCTATATAAATATTTATAACAATATTAGGATCATGGTATGAGCTTAATAAATATTAAACATTTGAAAGCAACAAGAATTTCAAGAAAACTTACTAAAGATCTTATACACTGAACACTGTGATATTATTATTATCAATATTAATATTAATATTCACATATTTAATATTTGTTTATTAGGGCGATGATATTAAACCTGAAAAATCTACAAGACCTCAAGAAAAATCTCGAAACAATTTAACTAGACTGGCAAAAAGTAGACATTTATTTTTATCCAAAGTGAATATAAAATGTCTATTATAAATTATTAACAATTAAGAAAATGAAAATGTATTATTAGCAGTGATATTCTATAACAGAGGTCGGCAGTAAGGTGACCTTGGAGGGAAAATACTGGACCACCAAAACATTTAACTTAAATGCTGAATCCACACATGGATATTCGTTTTATAAATTCTGCAATCTTTGGTAGATACAATTTTTTTTTCATTATGTGTCTTTGTTAAATAGCTAAACTGAACATATTTTATACATTTGATTTATTTCTATTTTTAGAATATATAACCTTTTCTGGTCTATGAATTTTTTTTTTAAATTATACTGTTCCTTTAGTAAGTAATGCCGACCTCTGCTTTACACTGATTAAGAGGACATTACACTGACATTTGTTGTCTCCTTCTTACAAGTGTGTAACAAAATAACAGCAGATCACTTTAGCTCTGTTAGCTTAAAAATTAGAGTACATAAAAAGTCTTATAAAATTTAACGGTACGGTTATTAGTTAAGGCATCTCATAGGTTTTATAATATATTTTAATTTTAAAACGAGTTGTTTGTCTTTTAAGATGTACGAATTTCCATTTTTAAATACTCATACCTAACTCACTTTAAAATTATAATAAAATAAAAATCCTATGCGATGCCCGAAATCATAATCTTAGCTTTAAATTTTATAAAAGATCAATTCCCTCTAATTATCAAACTAATGGACCTAAAATTTGCTATGGTACAGACTTGTAAGACAGTGACAACAAATGTCCATATTACGTCCTATCAACATACTGATAGTTCTGAGAATTTATGCTGTTGAATTAAAATTCTTCTAATTATTTACATTTTTAGATTCATACGTAATACTTATCATTCACCACATTTTTGAAACACTCCAATAAATTATTAATTCTATGTATAATAATTAGAGCTCAGATTTCTATGCAATTGTATATTTTTTTCCTTTTAATACTTTTGAATTTTTGTCAGTTATTTCCACGAATCATCATAATTTAAAACTAATGGTGAAATGTTTTTTGCATATTTTGGCAAAATTCAAAATTTATTGCATATTGAAGGGAAAATTTAAAGAAATGGAGTTTAAAATGAAAGTTTTGGATATAATTGAAGATGGTACTGTTGTCAATAATTTAACATTTATATCCATTAATTTCACATGTTTTGTGATTTAGTGATGGTCATAAAACAAATTTAAACTCAAAATATGGCTTTACATGAAAGCTTTTCAATAATTGACGAAACGAAAGAAAAAATTCATTCTATTCCTGGATTGAAATGTGCAACACTTCAACAAAATTAAACGAGCTTTCCAACAAAAGTCTGGAAATTCTACGAAAAATTAATGCAGTACTATTAAGCCAAAACGTTCAGCTCAAAGATTTTTACCCAGACCCAATAATACTAAGTTGCCTCAAATATGCCTCAATAACTTCCGTTGACGTAAAATATGCTAACCGTTAAACGTCGCAGCTTCTCAGAAGAAAAACTCGAAATGCATATAATTATTCATTTCAATAATAAATACAATTTTCAAAATACATTTGGGTTGTTCAGAAAAATGCCCTAAATTTGTTTTATTAAGTATTCAAGTAATTAATTATTATAAGTTTTTCAATTTGTAAATTTTAAATAAATAAAAAATGTTTGCATATTTTTTACATATTTTCATGATTTTGACTGCATATTATATGGCATATTTCGATACTATTTAGTGCATACAAATCTGTGCTCTAATGATAATCCAGTTAGTTAAAAATATAAATATAAATATAAATAATATAAATAATAATGAAATTTGAAGTTAAACAAAACCTTAACTATTTTTATGCTATAGGTCTGAAATTAATTTATTCCATTTTTATTTGATGTATATTTTTATAATTCTCATTAAATTATTTTGATAAACACAATGTTTTGCAGTATATGATTGTTAATATTTGTCCTGTGGGAAACAATTGATCATTGAAATATTTTAATTTAATGTTTATTTTTTTTTCAATCATCCAGCCTAACCACCTTCGAAAGTAATTGTTGACCCCTGATATACTAGGTCATCCGTTTAACTTGACACTCGTTTCTTCAAAATCTTGTAAATTTTTTTTACATAGTCTTAACTTATTTTAAAACATCAGTTCTTAAAAAATCATATTATTAATTCTTAAATTTTTTAAGTTTTTACTTTTTTGAATGACAACATGTCTTTAATTTTATCTTTGAAAACAGAATATTATTCTGAGTATGAATGAAAATCGAATTTAAAACTAGTAGTTTATGAGTTTTTTATATGACCACTGTACATAAGTTGGTAAATATTAGTCCACTGCTTATTTAAACTTTACATGTTTATAACTTATAAGCTACTCTTTAGAAATTAGATTTTTATGTATCCAATACACTTTAAAAATAATCTGCTTTAGAATGTGAAATTAAAACTATATATTGTCATTCAAAAATGTAAAACATAAAACCGATAAGGATAAATAAATATATATTTTTTAATTAACGACTAGAAACAATGACACCATTTCATATTTTTTTTTTTCAAGAGCTATACTTTTTGAAATGTTTATGTGAAAAGAATTACTGTGTAGAAATTAAAACAAATTCTGCTAGTTGATATAATTTGCTTTGTATAAAACTTAAAACTAATAATAATTTGTGTATTTGTCTAGAATGATATGAGTAAGGAGACAAAAGAACAGCCTGTTAAGTCAAATATAAAATTAAACAAAGGAAAAACAAATTTATCAAAAATCATAAAAAAAAGTGAGGAAACTTTGTCAAAGAAAACTGTTGTAATGAAGAAAACTAAAATGAACAAAGNNCAAAGCATATTACAAAAACAATTCTTGTTTAATTTGTGGAAAAGGTCATACAGAACTATCATGCAAAAACAAAAAGTGCCCTAGAGTCTTTCATCTTAGTTGCATTAACAAAACTAGAATCGTGAAATGTTAGTTAACTACCTTCCAAAAATATTATATACTGAATTTCAATGATGGATGTAAATAAATGCTACCTTGTTTTATTTAATTCTAGCTGGATTCATTTGCCCTTCTCATTTCTGTTCTCTGTGCAACAAACGTAAGGTAGTAGCCAAATGTAAATTTTGTGTGGAATCGTTTTGTGCTGTACATGTTAAAGGTAATATATTTAAAGATCCGCTGGGCAATGGTATGTTGTGCACTACACATCATCCTAACAAAGTGAGTTGACAACAGAATATTTAAAAAATATGGTAAGTTCTTTTTTATTTGCTAAAAATATGGTTTTTATTGTTTTGACAGAAATTTTTGCCAATTGTTAGTAATCCAGTGATTCCTAATCTAAATGTTAGCAGTAAAGTAAATAATATCAATAACAATGCGGAACCCATTGATTTTGTGGATCCCGGTTTTAATATTTCGATATCAGAAGACTTGGATGATATTGATGATAATTCATTAAACATTAATATCGATGAAATGAATGAAGAAGAATATACACGGTCACAGGTTGTCAAGGATGAGTGCAATCGTGAATATATACACATTGGCGGATTCAATGTATGCAATATGTCTGATTTGGTCTCAGATCAAGGAGAAAGTTACACACCACCACTTGATACAGATGGTGATCTATTTAAGCCATCGTTGGCCAATGTTGTTATTGACATAGAGTCTGCATCTGAGTTTTACCAGCCCATGGAAAACATACAACTAGTGTCTATTGCTACTGATAACAAAGATATCCATGACTATGCCAATGTAAATTTCATAACTGACACCAATCAATCTAAAAACAAGTGGCTAGCAACTGAACCTTAAAGTCATATAGTCAAGTATCTATTGTTTTGTTAATATTTTAATAAAAATTATCAATTTAATTCTCCTTTTTCAAAAACGTCAGTTACCTAATTAGAAATTTTAATTTGTTTTGTTTTTTATTTTTGTTTTTATTTTAATTTGTGACAATTGATAATTGTTCATCAATTTTTTATTTAAAAAAACTAACCAAATATTTACCATCTTTATAGTATATTAAGTATTATATATGTTGTTATCAAAATTGTTAAAAGTTTGAAGCATTTGAATATTATATTTATGTAGCATGTTGATTATATATAATATTATTTGATTGGGTATTTTACTAAATGTAATTTTATTTATTAGATGTGATGTAATATATTAATTAATATGTGAAATTGAAGTTGTAAAAAAAATTTGTAAGATTTTAGATATATAACTTTCTTTTTTCTTTCTATTAAACATATAATGTATTTTCGTTAAGTTCTGGATTTTAATTTATTTATAATATTAAAGTTTTAAAAAACTATGCATTTGTATTATAGTTTTTCATTCTTTTAACGAATAGTTATGAAAAAAAAACTGATTGCTTACATTTACCCTTTTTTGACTTGGTTGTGCTCAAACACAGAACAAATTTTAATACCGGCCCTGAAATGTCCCAAGTGACATTATGTCACCTAACCCCAGCTAGATACTTGTACAAACAATCAAATTTAATAGGTATACAGTAATAAAAAATAAATTAATAAAAATTGAAAATATTTCATGGCCATTTATGGCGTAACTTTTAGCTGAACTTTTTTTATTTGATAGATGTAGAAAAACTTTTTGAGAATCTTCTAATAAAATACTTACGAAAATAAAAACTTTTATTAACTTTTTACTGAAAAGTAACTGACAAAATTAGAAAAGACCATTTCTCAGAGCTATAATAATACCACAAAAACAATCAAAATTTTACCATGTATGGAAAACGGTAATTTTAACATTTGGTGAAAAGTTCTAGTGTTATTTGTTCTTGAATTACCTACAACAAAATATCAAAAATCAATAGATGGAAATTCAAGAATTTACTGCTAAAAATTCAATATATATTACAATTTTTAAATTCGAATACCCGAGAAACTAACGTCATTCTCTGGTAATCTTTTTTTTGTTTAAGGTAAAAAAATTATTGAAGAATATTCTATTAAAATGTCTTATGTTAGCTATAGAAAGAAAATTCTTAAACATTTCTAACTGCAAAATAATTTGAAAATTTTCGAGATTTTGATGAGTTTTGTGAAAATTTGAATTTTGGTCGGTTATAATATGAGAATTTAGGTGGGGTGTGGGGGGGGGTAAGGTGTTGAGGGTGGCCGGGGGGGTGGGGGGGTTTGGGGGGGGGGGTGTTTTTCCGTGTTGGG
>PVMI01061101.1:0-15924 GCA_008528875.1 Aulacorthum solani | reverse complement strand
GTCATGCAGTGTGAGACAGAGGGTGAGAGAGTGTGCAGTATAAGAAAGAGAGAGAGAGAGCATATACTTACGACCGCTATTTACTGCCGAGTCGCTAGATCTAACCTCTTGCTGGTTGTATACATAAATTAGTAAAAGTTAACTACACTAACTACAACCGCACACACAACGAATATTGTTATCATCCGACGAAGTACGTTTCCAATTATGCACCGCCCAAGTTCGTATTGGCTGGGGACATGATGTGGCAGTGGCTCTAGCGAGTTTCATAACATAAATATAACATCGTGTCGGAAGTCAGTGATTTTGGAGGTGCAATAACAAGTATATTTATTACATGGGTACGCAATAGTGTATGTGTAGGTACACAGTGGGACTGCATAGTGGTACCTACCGATAGTTATATTATGGTCTGTGGACGTGATGATAATATTTCTGATCTTAGATTTGTTTTCTAAACACAATAAACATGTTTTACAGTATAATTAATGAGTATTAGGCTATATTAAGTATATTAGGTAAACGTCTAAGATAATTACTCAAAACTAATATTTTTTTTCAACCACGACCCAACTCAGACAGCTGCTTTGGACCTATTTCGAAGAAGGATTATCCACCAGTTTAATAACTTTACTTTGCCTAAAACTTAGCAAAAGCAACATTTAAAAAGAGAATTTAGATTTCTAATGAAAACTTAAGGAGGCGTTACAACGTATAATGTAACAAAAAGTAGTAATAAAAAAGTGGTTCCTTTAGTAAAAACTATTTTTTTTAAGTACAGCATATTAGGATATTATTTTTAGTAAAAATACTATAAATATTCGAGTCAACCAAAATATAATATGTACTATTGTTTTCAGAAATATCAACACTGACAATTTGGTTAGTTTTTAATTTTTTATATACGTTCTAGGTATATACATTTTTATTCTATTAAGGAGTTTCTTGGGGTGATAAAAACTTTTCAAATAATAGGGCTAACCTCTTTTTTTTCACAGTACCTAAATTAACAAAAACCAGATTTTTTTCAAAAAAATATTTTTGCATTTATAAGAAGAGCTTTATTTTAATCATTATACTTTATTTATCTACTAAGAATAATAGTTCTTATAATAATTCTTTCTCATCAATTGTAAATATATAAGTGGTATTTAGTCAAGTAAACTAACTCAGGTGTACTACTAAACTCATGTTATATCCGATATAATGCCACTTCTAGGTCTTATATTAAACTTTCTTAAAGTTCTATCTTTTTTCTAAATCTATTACGATAGTTATAATAAAATTACTGTACATTCTTCAAGAGGCTGTGTTGTGGATTACCAATATAATTCGATTGGTCTCTAAATTGCCAGACTTACATTGAGAAGACAAGGCGTTCACACTTTACGAATTTATCGAGAAAATTTCAGCTGAATTTATGCATTATAATAGTTCGTGAAAAATCCTCTTTCGTTAATTATTTGTCTTTTCTCTTTTGAAGTATGGGGTGGTTATTTTAAAACTGTATTTACTTGATAATAGTAATTTACTTGAGAGGGTACAGCACAAATTTCTGAACTTGTTAATATTCATGTTACACGTCAAATATGGATCACATGAATATTTACTAAAGTTTAAAGTATCTCCGTTCGTCAACATCATATGGAGGAAGCAAGGTAATTAGTATATAATATTAGTTATAATAATATGTAAAAGTATATATTATACAATTGTTATGGTAAAATAGTAAATAATTTTTGCATTTATCTATAACTCCAACTTTTAACTTTTAACTTTTTAACGTCTATGAGTAGAATACGATACTATACTAATATTATACTATCAAAGCATACCTAAACACAATTTGGTTTGTTCTATTTGCTCATGGAACAACGTGTGCAGCGCAGCCACCTTAGGAAACTTCCACCGTTCTCCGTCTATGAATATATAAGGCAGGTAGCTGTTAAATTTTGTGAGAACAGACGCAAATGTTTTGAGGTTTAACTTGAAATTTTAGATTAAATAACATATAGTTTGTATAAAAATATTTTCTCTGCTCAAAAAATTAGTAAAATTAGATTTTTTCGAACGAAAAATACTTTTTGTAATTTTGTAAAAAAAAATCGTTAAATTTGTGGTCCTTTAAATGTCGCCACTCTAGACTTGGGCCTACAGGGCCTGTCCCTAAATAATCCTATGTGTATATTAAATGTAGGAATTGGAAAGTAAACATAAACTTGGTATTTCACTGGCTCATCGCGTTCCACGTTCTACCCGGACTCGACGGAGTGAAGAGGTTAAAGTGTAAGTAGTTATAAAACTAATTTGGAATTCAGATCCGGTTTTAGAAAGAATAAAAGTGGATGAGTAGGATGAGTGCTAAGGAATAAAAGCTGTTCATGCCGGACGATTAACTTTAGGGGAAAAAAGTTTTGACCGCTTAAACGGAAATTCCGAATAATAAGGATACAAATTACGTTTACAGATTTAATTAAACGAACGAAAGAAGTTCATTAGATGAGTAATCATGAATAATAATTGTGTCTTTTGTACGAGGATTTTCTAAATCCTTCATTCAAACACAATTGTATGAAACATAATATATAGATTGTATAATATTATAATTTAGGAGACAATTGATCTCGAGTCTAGAACTTTTTTTTTGTTTTTAAAAACAGTATAGTTTAATATTTCATAAAGTTATAAATATTCAGTTCTTAAGAAAAAAATGTATATTCCAAAACGGTGTAATTTATAGGCTTTCAATCCTTTAACTTATTTTTCGGAGGGCAACTTGTTTTTTTTTTTAAATAATATTAAATAATATTTTTTTAACTCTAATAATTATAGTTATTGTATATGGCGGAAATTTGTATACAATAAACTTTAAATAACTGAAAAAATCCTAAAATAATAATAATAACATAAAATAATCATAAAATATATTAGTTAATCAACAAATTTTCGGGTCACTATGGGTATTGTCGCGTTCGCTCAACTGACACTGGCTGGTGTCTGATAATATTATAAAAAAGTACATTAAATATGATTGCATTGATTATAAACTATAATATATAAATAATAGACAATTACAATAGTAATATTATATTGATCAATGATGACAGTGAGAAGTGACATAGATTCATAGACAATATTATTTATAAGACATATGTATTATGTTTATCTTACACAGTATATAGGTACCTAATACAACGAGATTGCATTGGGCAAATAATAATATAAAATCTATAACTTATTTATAGTAGGTGAATTAAAATATTAAATTTTCATAATACTGTGGAAAATTTACATTTGTATGTACATAATATCTTCAGATTTACTGCAGGAGTAGTTTAATATATTATGCATCGTCTCACGATTAAACCACAAATGGCAATACAAATTAAATTTTAATTTCTGGAATACATTACTACTAACCGTTATTGTAATCATTAATCAGGATAGGTTCTAGCTGAAGATAATTTACCCTGCAACGTACTTGCCGAACAATTAGCACAATTGGTGTATTTTTGGATTGGAAAAATTTAGAAAAAAAAGGTATGAGTATATTTAATCAAGATTTGAGATATATAAGGAAAAAATTAAGTGAGAATTATCATCATGGCGTGGCCAACGATGTTTGAAAGGTCCTGCAGCAAGAAGTTTAAATAATACTAAATAGATAGTATATTTTGAAGTAATGCCAGATTTAAATATTATTATTGTTGATTTTATGAGAAATCAAATTTATGATATAATATAGGTATAATTAATACATTATATTTGTGTAAATTGTTCGCAAGAGAAACAAGATTCGAAAGGTAGGTATCACGCCAAAATTTTAATACACCACAAATTGTTTAATTTAATTCAACTATAAAAATTATTTGATATAATATTATGAAAATAAATTCTCAACTGCTATTATTATCATTTATTATATTCTATTAGAATAGAAAAATAACATAATATAGTGGCTTTTAAAAATCAAAAGCTCATATCCTACTAACCCTTAAATACTCATATTGTAGTCTAAATCAAATAAAACAACAATATTTATTAGCAGTTGATTAAAACGCTTTAAACCTTTATATCTTGCAGGTATGCCTATATTGTATTTTCTAGCACAAGTTTATATTAAATATAATAGGTACATATTATGTTAAGATGTATAACCGCTTGGCAGTGAATGTCGACAGTCACCGGTGTATGTTGAAATTTACCATTCATTTCGGTGAATGTTATCAATTCTTTCAAATATCTCAATATGAGGACATTTAACAGTGTTTTCATTGACATGTGTTATTTAGTGAATGTTGACATGTCTAACAAAATATATAATCAAATAGATAGGTTATATTAAATTCATAAATTAATATAATTTAACAAATTAATTCTTTGATACTGACGAGGGTATATTTATATCATATTATTATCTAGCGAACGATTGACCATCGAATTGTTTCATGCGATAAGTAATATATTACTAACGTCGAAACGTCTCCAATACATATTGTGACTGAGCGATAACGTCTTAATTCTACAAAATAATACAAAAATACCTTTTACATACACCGTGATTCAAGTGTGGTCAACATTTACCAAACACTCCTGGTGTATGAACGCGTTAAGACGATTTTGTCAACATTCACTTCGATTTTTAGTAAATGTCAACATACACCGGGGACTGTTAATATTCGCCTACTGCGGTCATACACCTTAACACATACATACTAAATAATAATATTTTAACTATTTTAACTATTTTTCGCATATGTTATAACTTATAATACGTCTTTGATAAAACGAATTCAATATTAAAGTGTAGTATTAGTTTTAATATTAATGTTATAGCTATAAATATACAAACATGGGCTTAAAATAAGATGAGGTAAACTAATAATTTGCAAGTTTGTATCGAGTGAGTTTAGTCAGTTCATTATTCAACTAAACATAATATTATGAACTTGCAATATTATTATATAGTATATTTAATATATATATATATTATATTTATTGATCGACTTTGGGGCAACTATACCTACTATAATGTTCGCCAAATAGTTCGGGTATCGTTTCAAAAACAAAAACATAATAAAATAAACAAATACATATCTTTACTCAGACAAAGTTTTTGGTACATGGCTTCACCGACAATTTGCAAACGACTACCGTCGTGGAATATAAAATATGATATGAAATATATTGCAGCAAGTCGATATACACTTGAGTGTCAGTATACATATATAAGACATAATGGTACCCATATACATGTACGCAGTCAGGTTGCTGGTGTGCGTTATGTTCCCAGGGATTGTAAACGGGTTTAAAGGTTTCTGCGGGGAACTATATTTATGAAAGAAAATAATCGTAATAATAAACTCATTTCGTTACCATTGGACACTAAAAAACGCACACAAGTATATGACGCAACGCGAATATTTATGGAAAGCAGACAAAAGGAAAAAGAGAAAAAACTTTCTAGTGAAACTTTGCAATCCTCTGGGGTGTGCCCCCGGAGTCGGCACTTCAGTGAAAATAAGCTCTGACGTTAAAAAAATACTTTACATTATACGATATACATGTAAATAATAAATATTTTGGAAAAACAGAAACAAAAAAAAAAAAAAAGCTGCTGGGCAATAATAATATAATACCTTTCGGCTGTATATATAATGTGTAATAATAGAACCTATTACGTATTATTATATATGGTTAGGTTAGGTTAGGTCGCAAATCGCAAACGATAATTCGTGGTGGTATGTTTGTCAGAAAAACGTTGGAGCCAGCTTTTAAAAACGAGTAACGATCTGACGAATATTATGTGCGTGGTGCATAATAATAATAACAACAACACCAGCAGCGACGTGAACGGTGCGTGCAGGGGTGTGTGTGTGTGTGTGTGTGTGTTTGTGTATGTGGGGCCTTGATAATGGTCGGCGATTTGTACTAGATGACGTCGTGCGCTGTTCCTGTGTAACAAATCACGAAAAAAAAAACAATGACCTCCTACTGTACCTACCACTGCTGGTCTGTGTAGTAGGCTTGTGAGCTATATAAATCACGAGTACGATAGGGTTGCCACCGCACAACATAGCAAGCTAATCTCGAACAAGGCGTAATATTGGTAGGGTACCTAAATAGTTTTTTTCCCTGGCTTGTTGTTTTCGCAATTTTTTATCGTTTGTAGAAAATATCAACTACGCTTGTTATATAGTACGTTTTCAACGATATCGCAAGGTTACTCCGTTTGAATTTCAAAGTTATGTAGGTGGGCACCTAATACCTACCATCAATGTAGGACTTATCTGGATAATTATTTTTTATCTTTTATCTTATCTAGATAGATAAATATCGGCGGTTCCATTTTCCTCCAAAAACGAGATACCATTTTCCTCCACTGTTAATTTTCCTCCATGAAAAAAAAGGTTGGTTTCCATAAGGCTAAGATAAAAAAATCTAAAGACTATACCGAGCTAAAAAACGTCTTGGGGCAATCGATAATTCAATTATTAAATTGCAAAACGGAGACATTTATGGGTATTTAATTACAAAAAGTAAATTGATTGTTCATATTATTACGTCTAATTTTTCTTTTATTTGAACAGGTATTCATCTGTTGCTGAAATGTCCTATAATTATAAAAAAATATAATATTATAGTCAAATGATTTTTTTTTTTTTACTTTATATAGATTATTTATACTAGCTATTTCATTCATTATTTATTGGAGAAAAAATGGAAAGTAGAAGAAAATGGTCAAAAATTATTTTTAATTTTTTTGGTGGAAAACGGTATCTCGTTTTTGGAGGAAAATGCCTACTGCCAATATAGGTTAACTAGGTATTTATTTCAGCTAAATATTTCACTAATCTAGATAAATTAACAAAATACATTTTTTCGTGAAAATCAGATAGATCTTTTCTAAAATGTTTCATTTTTATTCTCATTGTCTCAGGCATAAATTGTGCGTAAAATAACATACCGTAGTAAAAATATGATATGACGTCTATAAACTATTCCCATTTAGTACTTATCACCTAAATTTAATTTCTATAATTATCTGTAATTTATCTAGATAAAATATTTTTATCTTATATATTTTTGTTAAATGTATTTGATTTGCTTATCTTTTGTCAGCGTCTTAAATAAAATTTAGTGAAGTTATCTTTATCTTTATCCAGATGATTTTTTTGTTATCTATTCCAATTATTCGAATAAAGTATATTCTATATATCTGTGTACCTACCTACGTAAGATATGTGTTTTAAAAAGCCTAGGGTAATTTTTTAACATATATTATACCTGCCTATATTATTTTTTTGGACTAGTTACAACTTTGTTTAATAACAGAGTTGGTTTATCACCAAAGAAATTCAAATCAAAAATTATTATTCTAAAAATCAATCGATAATAAATAGCATGCTAGTAGATATTTTACCTCTACAGCATGGATACCAAGAAACACATAAATATAGATTCGCATTATAATATGATTCCTCAATTTTCTTTTCAAGCGAAAAAAATGTCTAGTAGCATGTTGCTTTATCTTGGCAGGGGGTTACTGGTTACTGTTTTTTTGTAATTTTATGACAAATTGTTTGTCACATGATGTGTGGCATAAGTCAAACTTCTTACGCCACTCGATCAACATGTTATTACCATTGATTTTAGGTTCTAAAAGTTCAGTCTTTTGGTGGACCTAATTATTTAATTATAATATAATACATATAATAGATTAAAGCGATTTCATGCTTATTTAAATATATATATCAAACTAAAACATATACAATTATGTAAACTGCGTGTATAGAACCCTAAATGCATTTTTACTGCACTTTTCCACAGTCATAAATATTAAATAATTGGCGTAAGAATGTTTGAATGTTTTGAAGTAATAAAAACTATAAAATACGTTCATAATTTGGTATTAATATTATGATATTGTAGGATTAGTATTACTCAATCGAAAGAGTACTAGAAAACTTTAATACATTTATGCAGTCATAAGAGTATACAAATAATATTTTGCCTTAAATAATATCTCAAAATGTTGCTTTATTTTTTTTTTTTAATACGAATTAATATTTTTACTCTAAAAATATTTCTCGGTCAATTATAAAAACGTGGCCCCATCACAAATTATAAATCAGTAATGTATAATGATTGCATATTAATATATTATATTGCACGATGGTACAGTATATGATGGTGTATTGGAGGATTTCAGTAGAATCAAAAAATAATAATTACCTACGTAAATATGCAATGTAATTTTAAAGAATATGGTTATTATTCGTCAATAATTATATCTTATCATATAATATTTACTTTATCAGTTAAAATTAAAATGATATACACTTTAGGTAAGTACGGTTACCATATAATAACAAAAACATTCAATAGGATGATAAAATAATAAAATAATATTTTTACATAATTATGAAAGCAATCGAATCGTGGACACAGAATATTACTGAAACATGACTGCACATAAAATAACTTCGTGTCAACGTTTATATTTAATTTTTATCTCAGGTGTATTTGAATAAAGTTAGAACAGGTACCTACGAACACGACGTCGAGGTACCTACCTAACTTGTGACCGCGAAAACTTTGTATTACAGTGTCCCAAACGTCGTGTTGCAAAATGTAGATTAATTAAAATAGATTACACGAGGATACTACACGATGACGTTGAACACGAAGTAGCATAACGCACGTTAATTTAATGCCGCTTTACATATTCATAATAATATTAAATACAATTATCATATGGGTATAATAAAAAATGGTTTCTATCCAGGTTAATTTCTTGAGGATTGGCTCACTCATTCCCGTTATGTAATATTATAAGCTTAGAGAACAATTTCTTTTATCACCGAACATCATATTCCCGCTGAATTTATTAGACATAACGTCCTGCAGTTAATTTTGCGTGTATAGAAAATAAAAATAAATATTTTTTAAAAAAATAGCATAATTGGACAATCATTAATAAAAACACATAACATACGAGTGCAGAGAAAACTACTGTTTTGTGATCAAATAGTTTACTAGTAATATGTTGATGGCTTATGAATTTATTCCCTTAAGTCCTTGTACAATATGCTCTTTTAGCTAAAAACTTGTTTCACGCCTCCCTGATTCAAAATATGTAAATTTGATTTTGCATTTTTTTGCTCTTTTGCGTATAAACGCAATTGTTCATATTATTTTAAAGTCATTTTTTTTTATTATTTCATATATTTATACATAATGTTATGTACTTATTGTAAATTATTGATTTCAATCAATTTTAGATTTCAAAGAATATGTTTACATTTTTTAAAATAATTGTATTATTATAGTAGAGAGTTTTTGTTGTGATTGGTTTTACTGCGTAAAGATGCTCATGTATCATTCTACACATGCTTTTATAGGTACGCCAATTGATTGGCTGATTTATATGAAAAGTTATTGCATAAGTCAATTCTTATTTTACATTCTGTATATTAAATAGATGATTTCCATGATAAGTTTTTATATACCTACGTCGAATCTTTGCTGGGAGACTAAGAATTCGAGCTCTAACAAAAATTTCCAATAGAAATTAATTTAAATAATATACGCTTTTGGCGGAGGTTTATTCAATAGGGGATATGGAGGGTCTGATTCATTACCATTTTTGATTAAGTTCTGTAGAATGTATACACATCTGAATCCACAAAAAAATATATAGGTGCGATAGAGCTTTAAATTTTGAAATAAAGAAAATAATATATAATGTATGATTTTTGAATCCAGGAGGCTCAAGAATCGTTTTTACGTCGTAAAAAAAGATACAAAATAATGAATATACCTATTAGAAAGTAAAACAAATTCTATAAACGTTCAAAGAAATTACAAACAAAATAGGGACGAGGTCAGAAATTCCAAAAGAAAGAGAATCAGTAAAATACAGGTGAAATTATGTTTTTTTAGAAAAAGCTTTAAATATAATATATGATATTATAATATTATTGTTCGTGTCCATTAAAAAAAATGTAATTGTTTCATTATAAGTTTATAGGCAATACATATTTCACATATTAATATATGATATTATTTAATAGTATAAATAATGACAATAACGTAATAATGGTAACAGCTGCTAAAATATCATGATATACGAGTAGTTTTAAACTTAAAAGGGACTTTCACTGCGAAGTCATGATAGAGCTATTTACTAACAAACCTGCATGATAGTTGTGAGTGGTTTTGGGATGTTAAAACCAAAATTATTGTTTCATGCTTACACCAATAGACTTATGCATGTTTAGGGAAATATAAGTCACTAACCGTAGGTGATTCTACGCTTTATTGATAAGAAACTATCGAAACCCAATTTCCTTATAATTACCATTTATTGGGAGAGTATAAGATGTAAAAATACAATAATGACATTATTGAGTAAAAAATATTGTACAAAAATAAAGTAACATGTTGACAAATCAATCTTATAAGTATTACAAATACGGAAACATAAAAATCAACTTTGTTCATTATTTATAATAAAGATTATAGCCTACGTGGATTGTACACATCCATAATGTCTTAAATACTCAAATACCTATAGGTAATAGATCGGTACACAATATAAATAAGGCATGTAAATAATTAGAAGTAGATATTTCGAAAAGAAAAGTGTTAGTAGTTGGTACTGAATTAATGTGAATAATAATTTTATCAACCATTTTGCAGAGTGTTCACATTAAGAAAATCAGAAACATATGTTTATTTATCATAATAGGTGTGTTATTATGTGTTCACCATTATCATGATTAAAGTAGTAATCAATAAATAAGCACACGTGTACATAGTAACAATAACAAATTGAGATGAAACAAAGCGTGACTATGTATAACGTATAAATGATTGAATAAAATGTACAATAAAGGTACCGGTGCGTACTACCTAACCTAACCTAACCTACAATATTGTCAAACTGATTGATCAAATCACTCAACGGAATACCAACTCTATTTCCGCTACCGTACAATTCGTTGTTGCTGCCAATTTATACAACAAAATTTAGTATCTTTTAACTGATAATTAATTATTTTTTTATCATCGCATGGCATTATTTGTATTGTCATGCAATCTATATGTATATAATTATCGGTAAATTGCCACTGCTACGCACATGGCTAAATAAAAATAATAAAATAAAACGAAAGTTTCAAAAACATTTTGTTGCATTATTTAATAATACATATTATAATATCCAATAATAACACTATTTGTTCGAAAACTATTTGAATTTCAAATATTTTTTGAATCCATCAAAAAAAATCATAATATTAAATGAATTAACTTTATTACGTTCTAAAATTAAAATAAACGAGAAAAATGGCTAATGTTAATTACAGTTTAGAAATGCGGAGTTTGTGTGTCACACACCACCCTTTTTTTTAAACTAATAAGCTCCTATTGTCTATACCAATCGATTTCGAATCAAGTTCAAAAATTGGTTGATAATATTAGATTAATAATACAGGGACTTGTAATGTTAATGATTTAGAGTTTATTTGAGACTAAAAAACGTGTTAGAAAACGTATTAAACCTAATCTAACTTAGGTACCTACAACTTCTCAATTAAGTTGGTTTGTATGTCATCGAGTTATTAATGTATACTATAAAAGTTTAAAGAATTACAACTTGCCAATATACCTATATTATAATAATAGTCAAATGCAGAAATTTTCTATTTTCATAAAACTACCGCCTGTGATCGATATCATCTTTATTCCAGAAAAGGGGACGGAAATTAACGGGATAAAATTTTTTTAGGCCCACAGCCAAAAAGTTCTGAATATCTTATCGCCCAAGAGGGGTATTAATGATTATTTCCTTGCCATTTTTTTTACCCTCTTAACTGGAATAAATATATTGCCAATAAAGTTTTTGTGCCAGAGATAACGAAATTAAAGAAAAACTTTTTCCCCTCAGACTGTACCTAATATACATTATACAGTATAATATTATTATATCATAATTAACTGTTAAATATGTATACAGGAACAAAGATAAAAATTATATATTTTATTTTTCCCGAATTTCAATACCTCATAAAGAATAAGTATACATATTATATTATGTGTTTTATATTATTATTAATGATAAGTATTTAATTAAAACTTCAAAATTAAACGACGCTATAAAAAAATGCCGTCTATAGTGTTTCTAACGTAATATTTTTTTTCAATTTAAAACTGCGCTAATTTAGTAAGTGTGTTGTCATGTAAACATCAGTGAAAATCAAATTAGATTTTTGCATGTAATTTACTTAAAATATTAATTATTTATAAAAAATATCTACCTTATTTAAAATATTAAACGATCAATTAATTTAAAAATAACAGTAAATTAACAAACCGATGAATATATGTATAAATACTATACGTAACACTGTAAGAGATAATAATTAACCAATAATTAAAAATAATTAAATCAAATGTAAACTATTATATTATGTATAACATATTTATATTTATAAATAGTTTGCATAGGCATTACATTTTCAGCAAAATTAATGAAAAAATAAATATTTCTATAGATTCAATAAAATACATTAAAATAATTTACCCAACTTAAATACAATTAGATTTTTCTCTTGTTTAAGACTTGAAATTATGACGATATGATAAAAAATAACAACCAAGAAAATACCTACTACAGTACCATGCTTTTTTATTGTAAGTCAGCAAATTATATTATCTATTCCAAACTTAAGTAGTTTCTATACCTATTTATTTGTAATGTATGAGTAAATAGTATATTAAATTGCAATATTTCCAGCTATCTTTAATATTTTAATATAATATACAGAGTGATTTTATAAAAAGCATGCTCATCCCCATTTTCAACTTTAATAGTACATTTATTCAAATTCTGATACATTTTGTACTACTTAAGGAGTATATCCCGTGGCGGTATAAACTTCTATTTTTCAATCGAGAACTCCAATTTTTTATTTAAAATTATTTAGCTGATGATTTTATTGAAAATGTTGATCTATCCAAATTGAAAATATAATGAGTAGTTTCTGATGTTTATACTTAAGATAATAATCTTAAAAAATGGTTTTATAAAAATAAAAACATTATATGTAATATAAGATGTAGTATTTATTTTATTATACTTGGGTCATTTTTACAAAATAATTTATGTTAATAAATCAATATAGTTATAAATTGCTAACTTTTTCAAATAGTCTAAGCTATCTACCTAATCAATTACCATAGATATATTATCCTTATAACATAAAAATACATAATTTAAAAAATATCTGCTCAATAATTAGGAATGAAAAAGGGAGATTTCTGTTTGAGAAACTGTAGTCTGTATTTTCATAGGATAATCCTTAAGTATGATGCAAATATAATTCCAATGATTCGAAAAATGGTCTTCAAGTGTATTTAAAAATTCCAAAAATCTGAATTTTTTAATACGTGCATAATTGAAGCATAAAAAGAGGACGAGCATCATTAAAAATCACTCTGTATAGTATATCACATTATTTATAAAACTAATATTCAATCAAAATTTGTAAATGATATACTATAACATTGAAATGTTATTTAGTTTATATAATATATTGATAATAATAATATTCCCACAGTGTTTACAATACATACATTTATACGCATGTATAAAATATAAATTTAATGTCGATGCACTGTCGATGGGACTTATAGATGGGACTAAGAGATTGTGATATCATAAACATGGCCGAGGGCTCAGCTCCAAAGGGGTTTGTGAGTACAGCGAAATAAAACGTTTAACGATACACGACGTTTGCAGCAGTGCACGTGTTTTCCTTGTATTTTTGTCCCTACAAAACTTTTCTAATTTGGTGAAAATATTATAAAATATATAGAGGTATTATAATGTAGATATATTTTTATTATTATTATTTCGCGCAACTGAAAACGAAAATAAGATGTAAGATGTAACGCCGAGGAGGAGAAGTATATTATAAAGAAAACTTTTTCCCGTAAATACAAAATCCATCCGCTGTTGTAGGCGCCATATCGAAATGAACGGTCGGATATTAAAAACTGGCACTGCTACATTAAATGTCACAGCATCTGTCACTGGCGTCCAACCGACTGTGCAGTTGAATTATTCAATATTTAATTTGTCAATATTAAAACAGCTATATACGAAAATACTCGGAAGATTGGAGATTATATACGGAGAACAGGTATATATAAAAATAATGAAGAGACGTACTATAATATTATAATATGGTAAACAATTAGTAAATATTATGTATGTATATGAATAGAGTATAAATGTATTAAACACGTTAAAAATTAAACAAAATTTATCTCTGATAATCTATTAAATAATTAATAATTAATCTTATACAAACACACTTCAGATATATGAGAAATAAAAGAAAAAATAAGTCGACAAAATTAAATACCAAGCATTATATTATATCGTCACAAAACAGCCCTCGGAAAATAATAAATAACCTATTATTTTTTTTATAATTCAAAAATTTCAGAGAACTATACATTTTCATCAAATACTATTAAGTTTTATAGATAATATTTAAAAAATATTTTGACTCTTTTTGAGCCATTTTTAGATATTTGTCAGACTATTTTTGGAATATTTTTTCAATTTATGTTAGTCAAATGATTGTTTATACGCCAAACACTTTAAAAAAATTAAAACAAAAGTTCCTTACAGCAATTCAAAAATATCAAAAATACAATTTTACCAATTTTTTTTTTTTAAATGATATTAATACTGACGAAATCTGATATTTTATTTGATTTGATTCTATTAAACAACGAATAACGATTTTCGATCAAACGATATTAGTTATTTTGTTGTAAATACTTAATTGTAATTCAAGAAGAATATAATAGAAAACTTAAATTTGAAACATTCCAAAATTACCTAAATTGTTATACACATCATAACATTTTGAAAATAGTTTAACTAATTATTTATGTTTTTCTAATATTATTATAATATTTGTTCAATGCATAGATATAGATACCCAATGAACTATTGAAATTTTACAATTTTTATTTTAAGAATATTTTTACCTCACCCTGTCCATATATAGTCACCTACATTCATTTTTTATATAAATATGAATCTTTGATGTATGACGAAGACTTTTGATATTCTACTTTGTATAATGTGGATAGGTATAATTGCATTATGTCATTACGTGTAAATGCATGACTGAACAACATTATGCCAACTCTCAAATAAATCGTAAATTAAGCCAGTACATTAGCTGTATGCAATTGCAGCACTGCAGCCGATGACGTTTGCACTTTGCATTCGCATCCCCCAGCGTGGCTATCGTCACTGTCGGCCCTTATTTTTAAAACCTTTATTATGTTATGGTGTAGTGAATGAGTATTGCTATTGAACTAACAGTTTTCAATGAGTAATGAAACATTACATAAACAATCTAATCATCACAATATGCATTATTATGTCTAAGGTGCATTACAAAAAACACCCATCATCTCTCCATATAGCCAATCCTCTAATATCTGACCAAAAAACTAACAACTTTCCATAATATCTTCATTACGCCGATGTGATTTGTGAACAAGGCACAATTATCCAGTATTCGTTAATCGCTGTCCTCTTTTGTAAAATATATACATACTGTATATATATATATATATATATAGATCAATCAGAGCACCTAATTATATTAGTTAACTAACTGTAAAATAGTAGAAATATATATGTTATATATTATTCACCACATTTCATAGTTGCTGGATTTGATTGATACAATAAATTATAAATATGAAAAATGTCGCCATAAAGACGTGTATAATTTGTATAAATTATGAATATTTTAAGAAAATGTTTGTAATATGAAACCATATTGAGTGTTAGGTTGAATGAAACTCTTAATATTGTCTTGAGTA